>JASPKZ010002828.1:0-46860 GCA_030220185.1 Diploptera punctata
CCACCATGGGAGAGATTTATTCCGGTTGTACTTTTGTGCTCTGTTTGATATGCTGAAGTGCCTACTGCATGCCGCTGTTATGATATCTTCAAACATCCCTGAAACAGTTTTTGTGATCCGGTTCTTCCCTAGCTATGCTGCTCAGCCCTTGTCCAGTTCTTCAACAGTGGTCATTATCGTTTTTGTTTCGTAATCTTTCTGAGAACATCTTTATGATGTCATTACTGAAGTTCTCAAGTCTGTTCTTCTTTTACTATATATTTATTACTTGAAACTGTTGGAAGTGTTCGCGTATTTTTAGATATGTTGAATGGTAATAAAGGGGGGGGGTCGGCGATCAAGCACCTCTCTTCTTCCTCACACTTCCACTCGCTCACCATGGTTCTACCCGGTCATTAGTTTATTGTATGTCGTTATTGCTCTTCCTGTTCACTCTCGAAATTTGTATATTCACTAGATTCATTCATAACCATACACCGTTTTGAACTCGATATCTTCTACTTTTCTGCCTGTGTTGGTGATAGTATCATGCCGACTTATTTACCTAGAATTCTGTCCACCGCCTACTATTATCTCATCCCTCCTTCCTCGTAACTTCTAGTATCTATGGTCTCAGAGCTTAATGAAATCAGCATTAATATCTGCTCTGATATCCATATCCTACTACTACATTGAATTTTAATTTATTGTATAAATTTCTACAACTACGCGTACGGGGCATCTTCGTCAGATATTTGGTTTATTATACAGCCTCTATTTGTCTATTCTTCTACGACAACCACTGCTGCCCTAATCTTATTTCCTCCTTTAGAAAAGGTCTACTTCCTGGCCCCTGGAAATTCTATCCACTTTGTTCTGATAACATATGTTTCCTGAAGAAAGATTATGTCCAGATTGTGTGATTCTATCATATGCATATATTACTAGTAGCCGCCTTGGAATGTTTTAAATTTATTTGAAGCATTTAATGTGTGTTTTCCCTCTGAGCTTAATGGTTTGACTAGCCTTGCAACTGTGATTGGTTGAACCTCCATTTTAATATTTCAGTGTTTGGTTATATTTCTTTAGCTTGCTAGCATGCATGGGCAGTTTTTGTCGAGGAGAGTGACATTCGTTTCTTGTTCTCTATTGATTTGTTATGAGTCACACAATTTATACATTTATATTATTTGCTCCTTGCAGAACGTCTGCCATTTTATGATACCAGACCAAGTGGACAAGTATCCGCTTCCTGTTACAGTCTTGGGCTCGATGTTAAATCTGGAACATTTTAACTCTTCTAACTTTATATATCTTCAACGTACAAATGCCAGCATAGTTTAACTGCTTTCGATTTAGGTTCCCAAGATTCAGGTTTACTTCCTAACAGTTTCCGAAGCCGCTTGTTTTGAAGAGGAATCTAGGCATGAGGGTCTCCTCAGTTAAGTTAAGTTCAGGGATTTGTCGGAAACGATGGTACCTGCCGCGTTGTCTATTGTTATATCTTCAGGGATGTTGTAGATATTAGGTTGGGGTTGCGAAGTTTAGGAGTGCTGATGTCCAATAGTTGGCTGCAATGATATTCGATATTTTTTTAAGAATATCGATATCTTCTTCTTTCAGATCGATAATCAATCTACCGTCTCGTAGTGCCTCATAGATCTTATTCAACTTTTAGTTGTGTGGATAATATTTCGCTTCAACAAAAACTTTCATTGCATCGGGGGACTCGTTCTGCTTTGATTTGAGTACAAGTTGTAATTTTTCACTGTATGGTTTGTGGTACTATTGTCTCGAACGCTGCGCTGTAGTTACGAACTGCCGCAGACAGATGGAGCATGAGATGTCCAACTCAGCCCCAACAAGGCTGCTGTTACCTGTCAAACCCATTGTGAATCTCTTCAGCTTTCTTGACCTTCTCAGCCAGAGCACTAATCGTCTTGTTTTTCTCCTCCACTTCGTTCATTAAATTACAAAATGATGTTCTGAGTTCACTTACCGCTTGCATGATGTCTTGCTTCAGGTCACTTCGTAGCTTTTTGCTTTTTTCCGTAACTTCTATCAGCTTTTCCAGAGCACTATCGATATCACATTTCTGCATTTCCGCCATCTTGAACCTTATCCAAGCGCGCACATATGTGCATTAGTTTAGGTCTCTGCTATACCAGCAACGATTTTGTACTCTTTAAACAGACATTGAAATGATATCTTGCACACGGTCTATCACAGAGCTTACGCACGCAGTCAATTGACGGATCATGATAGTTTGAAATTTTGCAGAGTTTGTAGTGATGCCCATGCACTGTTAATTTATTATTACACTGCCGTATCTCGTTGTTTGGTCATTTGCATATGTTGAGTAAATCGTCGATATTTCTTTTTCGTCGCTTTTGTCTTATCTCCTTCAAGGTAGTTTCCGGTTTAGTAGCTGGTAGCAAGAACTTTGTGCGTAAGATCTTCCACAAAGAAAGTTCCCGTGCTAACTCATATGCGAGTCTAGATGGAGCAAATTTCGACATCCCCATTGCTGCTTTTAGGAATCTTGCTTCCATTTCTTTCTAAGTGTGTTTAAGTCTCAGTAGCTGAGGTCAGTCCCAAATGATTTCTGTTCCATACGTTAAGATGGGAAGTATTTTGGCCTAATTTGCTTTTTGTATAGATGTTGTAAGCTATAGAAAATAACATATTTGCGTTTTCGGTTAACTGACTTACGCGGCACACCTATAGAAGTAGGCCTACTAAATATTTAGGCCACAGTTACAGTCTCCTGACTCTTACCCACGAAAGTAATTAACCAATTAAAGTCAGCATACCGTCTAACAATACTTACTTACTTCATTGGCACTATCGAACCCGTAGGTTCATGGCCGCGCGGACATAAGCTCTCCATACATCCCTATCCTGAGCTAATGCTTCCAATAATTCCCTGTATAATCTACTTCCCTCAACCATTAGTTAATGTTATTCTCCCACCTCATTCTTGGTCATACCAATTGGGTGATTTCCCTCTGGCTTTCCTACAAGAAGCTTCCATGCAAGTCTTTCATTCCCCGTAAATGCAAACATGTCCTGCCCATCGCAGTCTACGAAAACTTAACTGTTCTTATTATAATCTGGCTTCCGATACAGACGATGTAGTTCATTGTTATGTAGTCTTCTCCATTCACCCGTTGTGTTCAATCTCTGTTTGGTCCCAAACATTTCCTAAGTAGGCCTACTTAATCTCAAATACTTGTAATCTTCTTTCCTCCCTTAAAGGTAAGAGTCCATGTTTCGCACCCATATAATATAACTGGTATAATAATTAGTTTTATATATTTTCAGTTTAACAGTTTTTTTAAAGGAGTTGAGACATCAAGAGTCTCTGCAATGCATAATAACAGCATTTCCAGAATTGAGCCTATGTTTTATTTCTTTGTGCATCTCATTCCTATTGTTGATTATTGTTCCTAGGTATTTGAATTCAGCCACTTCCTCAAAATTTCCCTCATTTGTCATTAGCTGCTCCATTCCATTATATAATGTTATTTCTACGTGTGATCATACATTTAGGTTTATTGATATTTACTTCCAGTCCTAATTTCAAACTGTTACTCAATAGTGTGTGCGTGTTGTCCTTTAGTATATCCTCACATACGGCCAATAGTACTACATCATCAGCATAAACTAACAGCTTAATTAATACCATTGAGTTGTAGACCTTCCTCATCTAAAGATTTGATTGCTGGCTCTAGTACAAAATTAAATAGTAGAGGAGATAGTGCATCTCCTTGCTTCAACCCATTCTGGATTCAAAAGTAGGTATCTAAATTCAGCCACTTCTTCAAAATTCCCTCATTTGTCATTTAACTCCATTTTCATTGCCTCCATTTATATCGTTGAATGAACATCCATCTCTGTGAATTAGCACATGTGAATGTGAGGTAGGTAGGCATTCTAGACTGTCCCACTATGGGTTAATATAAGTCTGCATAAAGAAAAAAAATTCAGACTCGAAAAAAAAACATGATATTAAAGAGTTTCTAGACAATCATGAAATAAAATAAAGTTTTCCTGAAAATAGTTGAAAATGCTTTCAGTAATGTAATTTACCCTTGATACTGTAAACTTTATTAACCGCATCCATAAAACTTTAGACTAATGTAGAACAGAGATGAGAAACTGAAGTTTGCTGGAAATATCGAACGGACCTGCCATCGCAGTTTTAATAACGTCATTCACATCGCAATTTGCTCGCCTGCGGACTTATCAACGTGTAACTTTGTTAAGACTTCCCTATTATAACTAATTAATAACCACGCATTTTCATAAGAGTCTGCACCGAACAGCTATTACACCACCTCGCCTCATTAATAGGGTCACGATTATTAACATATAGAAATGTCCATCAGAGACTGTCTAGTTTAAGAAATTATAAATTTCATCTACATAGTACATCCACGAATTTAGGTCTTTGTTGACCTGTTTTGGCCTCAAGAGAAA
Organism: Diploptera punctata; assembly: GCA_030220185.1. Lineage (NCBI taxonomy): Eukaryota > Metazoa > Arthropoda > Insecta > Blattodea > Blaberidae > Diploptera > Diploptera punctata. The sequence continues at coordinate 4,462 of JASPKZ010002828.1, forward strand.
CACCATCCAAAGTCTTTTGAGTGGACGTCCCGGTCTTCTTCTTCTTCCTGCAGGTTGATATCTTAACATTTGTTTGGGTATCCTGTGATCTTCCATTCGATGAACATGTTGCATCCATCTTGACTTATAATCAGAAATTTTGTTTTCTAAAGGTTCCATGTGTAATTCTTCTAATATGTCTTCATTTTTTTTTGTGACCATCAAACTCAGGATCACCGTCATATTACAGCCACGGAGATGAAATTTCTGCGACGAACTGCAGGTTATAGCCTTCTAGACCACAAGAAATTCAACAATAGCCAGAGAGTTAAACATCGTACCTATATCTGAATACCTCCAAGAATATAGAAACAATTGGCTAGCCCATATTCAGCGCATGGATCGTCACAGAATACCAAAACAAATTCTTCACTACATTCCTCGAGGCAGAAGATCTGTGGGTCGACCTTTTCGGAGATGGCGGGAGACCGTAACGGGCCATTGGGCCTAATATTTGAAAGGCAGATGATGACGACGATTATTAACATATAGAAATGTCCATCAGAGACTGTCTAGTTTAAGAATTTATACATTTCATCATCATAGTACATCCACGAATTTAGGTAATTTGTTGACCGTTTTTGGCCTCAAGAGAAACATCTTCCAGAAGTCTTTGAGTGGACGTCCTTGTCTTCTTCTTCCTGCAGGTTGATATCTTAATATTTGTTTGCGCATCCTGTGATCTTCCATTCGATCAACAAGTTGCATCCATCTTGACTTATAATCAGAAATTTTGTTTTCTAAAGGTTCCATGTGTAATTCTTCTAAGATGCCTTCATTTTTTTGTGATCTAGTTCATTAATAGGGTCACGATTATTAACATATAGAAATGTCCATCAGAGACTGTCTAGTTTAAGAATTTATAAATTTCATCATCATAGTACATCCATGAATTTAGGCCATTTGTTGAACTGGTTTGGCCTCAAGAGAAACACTATCCAAAAGTCTTTTGAGTGGACGTCCCGGCCTTCTGCTTCCTGCAGGTTGATATCTTAACATTTTGTCTTTTAGCTCATTTATGCCAAGAAAATTAAGTAAGTAGATTCCCGGGCAAGACCGGGTAATCAGCACGGGAAATCTTAAAATAATTACGATATGCATTTATAATTATTTATTTTACTTATTCAACTAATCAAAAGAAGTACATTAATTTTTATCTTTCAGCTCATTTATGCCAAGATGATCGAGATGAGTAGATTGCCGGGCAACGTCGGGTAAACAGCACGGCGTATCTAAACATAATTAGGATATAAATTTTTCCTTTCACTATATTTAACTAAACGTAAAACACATTAATTTTCGTATTTAAGTTCATTTATGTCAAGAAGATCTGGATAAGTAGATTCCCGGGCAACGCCGGGTAATCAGCAAGGGGTATCTAAAAAATAAATTTATAATTAGATTTCCTTTTACTTATTCAACTAAACATAAAAGCACATTGATTTTAATTTATTTAGGCGTAGCAGCGCACTCCGGGTATTAGCTAGTAATTACATAAAATAACTGAATGGACAATAATTCACAATTTGAAATAAATTAATTCTTGAGCATTTCAATACAGCTTTAACAATTTTATTTTAGTATTTTAATTCGTTAAATGAAAATGAATATAAGTAGTAGAAATTTAAAATTATTTGAAAGACATAAAATTTGTGTTGGTGCCCTTGCAGGAAAGGCGAATTGTGAAAAATCATACACGGCAGGATCACTGCCCCCCCCCCTCAGTGCTAAAGTTACTACCACCATAAATTAGAAACATGGATGTGAAATTCTGGGCAATACGAGGTTAGAAGAGAACTCCAAACATCGCAAGAATGTGTGCAGAAAAATAAGGAGGAGGTATTTAGATATAAACCAACAAGATACATATTTTCGCCGAATGTACGGGAAAACGTTCACTATGTTTACAAAGAGCCTAAAACAAGTTTTGGGAAAATAATAGGTATTCAATCTAGGATTTAAAGAGATATGAGGGCTTGCTTCATTTAGATTGGGGGTATGGAAATTTCGAAAAATTACCGAAGATCACGATATGCGAATATGTCAAATGTGCGGGAGCTTCGAAGACGAAATGCATATATTACGAAAATGAAACTATTTAGAACATTGGTGGCGTCAGTTGTTACAGGAAAGATGTCTAAATTCAAATCGTGAAAGTTACGAGTTAATTGTAAACCCTGAAAATTGGATAAACATCGGTAAATTTCTGAACGAAACGCGGAAAATAAGAACAACACTCATTCGTAAAAAAAATAAATATGCAAGTAAAGTGTAATATGATTAATACCTCATAATTTTACATAATCTAATTAATGTATAATGTAATATTGTATTGTTATGTATTATGTTCTATCTACTTTATATTATTACTAGACAACGGCCTCCTGTTGCTTCAGCTAATAAACATTGCCCACGCTGTTAACGTTAGTCAATTGTTTACAATTAACGCAAATATTTCCAACAAATATGTTATTAATTTACTATTATTTATTATTTTGAAAACACCCATCGCGCAAAAAATATATGTACAACGCACGTTTGTGAAGTGTTTTACAAAATCTCAGAAATTAAAAACCTCGCTATTAACATTTTCCTCGATTTTGTAAAAAGCGCTTCCAAACCTAACATCGTAATATACTATTTTCAGGTTAGTTGATAGTATATTTGTATTTTTTATGTATACCTAAGTAAGTAAATAATCCTCATGTTTTTTAAAATTATTTTACGAATAATATTACAGTTATTCGACTATTTGCTAAAGTAATCGATATTCCCCCCACTTCACTTTGTATTTTGGATATCTATGGTCATCCTCAATGGTTGGTACACGATTTGTTCCACATTTGCTGCCGTGGATATCTATTTTAATTTAATTTTAATAATATTTTAAGTGTAGGTTCCTGCATTTGATATTAAAACGCGAGGCTATAATAATTGAAAGAGAGAATTAGACAGGTGACAGTCAGTAGCTGGAAACTGATAAAATGAACACTGTGGTTTCCAGGCACGTGCTATTTCTGGAACAGACACTGTGCTGGTATTATTACACACTCCGGCACCTGTTATCCATCCCGGAGATATGTTCCTGTCGATACGTTCCGCACTTTCAAATCAAATATTATATTAACATATAGATACGGATGACACAGGTAGAGCTAAAGGGCCCATAACACAGCAACTCCAGATCCCTAAGCCTAACTTTAAACCAAGATTTAAATTTAGTACTAAATTTGAAATGTTGGAAACACAAATACTAAAATAAAATTGTTAAAGCTGTATTAAAATGCTCAAGAATTAATTTATTTCAAATTGTGAATTATTGTCCATTCAGTTATTTTATGTAATTACTAGCTAATACCCGGAGTGCGCTGCTACGCCTAAATAAATTAAAATTAATGTGCTTTTATGTTTAGTTGAATAAGTAAAAGGAAATCTAATTATAAATTTATATTTTAGATACCCCTTGCTGATTACCCGGCGTTGCCCGGGAATCTACTTATCCAGATCTTCTTGACATAAATGAACTTAAATACGAAAATTAATGTGTTTTACGTTTAGTTAAATATAGTGAAAGGAAAAATTTATATCCTAATTATGTTTAGATACGCCGTGCTGTTTACCCGACGTTGCCCGGGAATCTACTCATCTCAATCATCTTGGCATAAATGAGCTGAAAGATAAAAATTAATGTACTTCTTTTGATTAGTTGAATAAGTAAAATAAATAATTATAAATGCATATCGTAATTATTTTAAGATTTCCCGTGCTGATTACCCGGTCTTGCCCGGGAATCTACTTACTTAATTTTCTTGGCATAAATGAGCTAAAAGACAAAATTCGTTCTTGTGAGATATCCGTAAAAAAAATACCCGCCATGCGCTGCTATGCTTGCACAGGAATCTACGTAATCTTCATCAATGAAAGACAAAAATTGTTATTGTGAGTTATCCGTAAGGAGATAAACATGCATACGTCGCAGACTTTTTTTTAGAGCTTTTTGAGGTATTCAATTCTGTGTACATTAATTTTGTGTATTAGTTATGGTTTAGGCAGCGTAAGCCATTTAAGCATCCAAAGAGCTACTTTTTTTTCAAGTTTTCCACTACAAAGGGCGATTTTAAAGGGTGTAGGAGTTGAGTATCGCAACTCTCTTATAACCTATGTTCATCCCGGGAATCTCCTGAACATTTTGCAAAAAGCCACATCACAATCGGATCATCGGTATGACCGCGCATAAAGTACGAACAAACAAACATTCATTTTTATATATTAGATTTATGCCATTTTATATAAATAAAAACTTATTTCCATATTTTTTACGAAATGTAAATATTGATATAGACCTATGAAGATATAACGGAGCCAATTTTCATGAAAGCCATGGGTAAATAATCCTAAGAAATGTTTTCATAGTTATTTAAAATGAATAAATAAATAAATAAATCAGGATAATATATACACCGTGTCCTTAAAGTCCGGTACACTTTTCTTATTTAATTACTCAAATACGAAACATCATACAGGTTTCTGTTATATGTCATATGAAAGAGTTTCGCAAATGGTTTTTTGTGCAAAATCTGGGTTCATAGTCCCTCAATATGGGAACAACTTGTAGGCCAACTCGGCATATGTCCGCACTAAGGATTACACCGAGCAACAAAAAATAAGCTTTTTTTTTTTTGTTTCAGAAAGAAAAATATGTGATTCTGATGGTATTTTTTGTCCTGAAATCAAATATGATATCGGGTTTTCTCCATCACACAAGGCTTCCGAGAAACAGGAATTTATAATTTCAAACACTTTAATATTTTCTACATTCATAACTACACAACATTCGAACATTCGGACTCACCTAGGAAGTAAGAAATGATTTTCTGCTGTATTTCGCATATGGAGCATCCCTCTTGATCAGAGCCGACCAAACTTATTTGTATCGCGGGCCAAAATGCAAGAAAACATGAAGGTGGTGCGGGCCATAGGCCCTATTACAGCTATAGTGGATTATCGTCTCTTCTTCGCGGTTTAGGCTTATTTACTAGCCTGTTCCGGCTCCAAATTGCTGCTCTTTCCATCTTTTCCTTGGAATTCCCAAACTTCTTCTTCCTCGTAGTATGTTGCTTTTGGTATTCTATTCTCAGTCATCCTTGCCAAGTGTTCTTTCCAGTTTGTTCTGTATTTCTCTATTGTTGTGTTTAATGGTGGATTATTATTATTTATTTATTAAGCAGATTTCGCAATGTATCACATCATCCTGCGTCTAATTAATCTGCTGACATTCTTCTCCACGTATCTCTGTCATTCCAATCTCCATCGTCCATTCTATTTTCCCCTCATCATCATCATCATCACTCCAAGGATTAGGCAATTGCCCGTTCCGACTTCATATTGCATCAGCCCAACGTCTTCTAGGTCTTCCAACATCACGCCTTCCTCTTGCTTGATAATTTCTGGCTAACAATGGATATCTCTCCTTGCTCATTCCATCCATGTGATCAATCCATTTCTGTCTGTAATTCGTGACTTTATCCAACAAAGGCTGTACTTTCAATTCTTCTCTATATATCCTCATTTCTTATTCTATCAAGTCTTGTACATCCTTTTACTTGTCTTAGGAACCGCATCTCTGCCGTCTGTATTCTATCCTTCTGTCTTTTCACTGGAGCCCAAGTTTCACATCCATACAATATTGTGGAACCGCCATAACATTATACATTTTTATCTTGGTTTCTTTTCTAATTTTATTTTTGAATGTTCTCTGTATTGTTCCACACACCGTCTGAAATTATTTATTTTGGAGTCAATATCTCTTCCACATTGTAGCCAACATCACAGCCCAAATATTTGAAACTAGACACCTGTTCTATACTTTGATTTTCTAAAATAATTTTGGTTCTCACTGGATCTCTTCCTCTAAAAGCCATGGTCTTCGTTTTCCTTACAGAACATTTTTAGATCGTATAATTTACATATTTCATTTAATGCATGCATTGATTTCTGTAAGTCGTCTTCATTTTTCTGTATTATGATTACATCGTCAGCAAATAAAAGATTATTTATGCACATTTTATTATCCATTCTTATTCCTGGATTTACTAAAACTTTCCATTTATAAAAATATCGTCTATATATATATTAAACAAAGTGGGTGATAAACTACATCCTTGTCGTAATCCAGTATTTGTTTTGATTGCATCTGTTCTTTTGAATCCGGTATCTATAATTATATTTGTGTCTTCATATAATGTCTTTATTGTTTCTACAAGGCACAGCGGGTATCCCTTCATTCGTAATATTTCCATAATTTTTGTCTGTTTACTCGATCGAAGGCCTTATCCAAATCTATAAATCCTATGTGAGTTTCTAAGTTATGTTCTCTTCTCTTTTCTATGAGTTGTTTCAGTGTAAAGACATTGTCTATACATGACCTTCCCTTTCTGAATCCACTTTGATTTTCACTTATTATTACTTCTGTTATGTTTCTCAATCTATTATTTATTATTTTCGTATATATTTTGTAGCCAGTATTCATTAAGCTAATCCCTCTGTAATTTTCTCGCAATTTCTCCGGTCTCCTCTTTTGAATATATTCTTGACAATTGCTGTTTTCCAAGTGGTTGGAATCCCATAGGTCTGCCAACATATATTAATTAGATGAAGTATTCGTAGTTTACACAATATTCCACTATATTTGATTAATTCCATATTTATATTATCTAATCCTGTTGCTTTCCTATTCTTAGTGGTTTTCAAAGCCATTTCTAATTCATTTATGTCTATTACATCAATATTTTCCACTTTTATTTCTTCCTCATTGTTCTCTTTTCCTTCAATTTCCTCCTTTTTTCCAAAGTTTTTCATAATGCTGGATCCATTCTTGTTCTGGGATTATATTTCAATCTGGCAGAATCTTTCTCAGTCTGATTTAGATGTTTTCACTAATTTATAACCTATTTCTTGTCTTCCATACATATCATGTTCTACTGAGCTTATAAATTTATCCCATGACTCCTGATGGGATTTTCTTATAATGCTTTTAGCAATTCTCCTTTTCATTTTATATTCTTCATAAGATTCTTCTGTTTTCAGTCGTAAGTATGTATGATATGCTTTTTGTTTTTCATTCACTGCATTTTGTATATTCGCATTCCAAGTTCTCAAGCCCTTCCTATTCCTTATTCTATTTTTCTTTCCTAATATCTCATTTGCTGTTTTATGTATTACATTTGATATATTTTCCCATTCAATATTTATATCTTCTGACGTCGCTATCTCTGATATATATTTATTCATTCTGCTTTCATAATGTTGTCTAATACTTTGATCTTGTAATAAATATATTTTATATACTTTCTTCTTGGTTTCTTTTGTTCTTTATGTTATTTTTTCCGCCATTTAGCTATATGTTTATTTTGCTTATCACGAGATAGTGATCAGAGTATATATCGCTGCCTCTATGTACTCTCACATCTTTTACCAAGGCTCCTAGCTTGTTGTTTACGATTAAATAGTCAATTATTGATCTTGAGTTATATCCACTTCTTGTATAATTTTCCCCTCATGCTACTCAAAATACCATCAATCCACGTTATTTTTGGCCGTCCTCTTTTCTTCTGCCATTCTTGTGGGCAACCATTCTTGTTTCTTCTTGGTAATCTGTCTTGTCATTCTTTTTACATGACCATACCATTTATTGTTATGTTGTTATTATTATTATTATTATTATTATTATTATTATTATTATTATTAACGTGTTTCGATTTGCTACTTTTTTTGTTACGTTATTATAACATATTTCATAAGTTTTTGTTCCATTACTGATAGATTGAAGTTAGAAGTAAAAGTAAAGTGATCCCACAACAGGCCCGGAGGCCCTTGGGGTTGTAGGAGGTTAAGGCTCCCACTTTTTCTAGACAATCGGCACTTTATGTCAGCCGGGTTGTCAGCCCTGCGTGACGGCCGCCTTTACCTCCAGAACAAGCATCTGGTACTCATTTCCGTTAGAGGCTGAGTCGACCCCAGGGACATAGTGCCGCCAGAGGGTTTGGGTCAGTTTAAAAATCCAGACCCCACCGGGACTTGAACCCTCGACCCTCCGGTTTGTAACTCAGTGCCTTAACCACTACGCTACGGCGTGCCCCTATAAACTATTCAGAATGTTAAAAAGGAGGTGCTTTCTTTAATATGATAAACTTTAGTTGAAAAATTCGAGGTGAAACGCGACTGTGATGTGGTTGTAAATAAAAAATCATTGAATCGTGATTGGTCATTGACTCCCATTTGTAAAAATAAGCTATTATTTCTACAAAATAATTAGTAATTACATAGCTTATCAAATAGAAGGCAATAAACGTTACTTCCTACTTATAGAGATTGCATGAATTCACTGCTACTTTTTTTCCTTAATGAAAAATGAAGACACGAGGAAATAATTAGGACCATGTTTTGAGAAGCGAGAATGTGTTCCGACAGTCGCGTGCGAAACATTGCGTGTGTCAAGTAAATTCACACTGTAATAAAGTGATGTGTAATTTGTTAATTACATGCAATTTATGTAATTCGCAATCTATACTAACTTCCTGCAAATTTCGCACAAGTTGAATTCTGTTACATAAACACAATACATTCTCAATATCTTCCTGGTTCTCTATCATCATCATCATCATCCGGTATCATGGCAGCTGCCGCCGTCTTCCGGAAACCAAACGCCATTCATCTCTGTCCATCCATTGATCTTCCACCAATCCTCTGATATTCATAGCCGCTTGTACCCCTTCTATCGAAGTTTTCTTCGGTCTTCCTCTCTTCCTCCTTTCTACTGGAATCCATTCCATAACAATTTTAGACAATCTTTGCTCTGGCATTCTTTTGACATGTCCATACCACTGTAATCTTTTCTATAATGTCTATGATGTCCGGCTCCTCTTATACACCCATAATTTCCCTTATTTCTTTATTTCGTATTCTATCCATTCTAGATTTTCCAGCTGATCTTCTTAAAACATCCATTTCTGTACTTAAAATTATTTTCATTTCCCTGGTAGGAATTTGCCAGACTTCAGCACCATATGTTAAAATGCTGAGTTATGGTTTGATATATTTGTAATTTTCTACTTTTTGTAATATTTTTGCTCCACCAAACAGAGTTTAAAGCATTTATTGCTTCTTTTGTTCGTGCGATTCTATTTTTAATTTCCACTGTGTTATCGCCTCAATGGTATAATTTTGATCCTAAATAAGTGCATTCTATACTAGGTTTTAGTTCTTCTGTCTTATCGCCTGAATGGTATAATTTTGATCCTAAATAAGTGCATTCAATACTAGGTTTTAGTTCTTCTGTGTTATCGCCTGAATGGTATAATTTTGATCCTAAATAAGTGCATTCAATACTAGGTTTTAGTTCTTCTGTGTTATCGCCTGAATGGTATAATTTTGATCCTAAATAAGTGCATTCAATACTAGGTTTTAGTTCTTCTGTGTTATCGCCTGAATGGTATAATTTTGATCCTAAATAAGTGCATTCAATACTAGGTTTTAGTTCTTCTGTGTTATCGCCTGAATGGTATAATTTTGATCCTAAATAAGTGCATTCAATACTAGGTTTTAGTTCTTCTGTGTTATCGCCTTCTGTGTTATCGCCTGAATGGTATAATTTTGATCCTAAATAAGTGCATTCAATACTAGGTTTTAGTTCTTCTGTGTTATCGCCTGAATGGTATAATTTTGATCCTAAATAAGTGCATTCAATACTAGGTTTTAGTTTGGTATAATTTTGATCCTAAATAAGTGCATTCAATACTAGGTTTTAGTTCTTCTGTGTTATCGCCTTCTGTGTTATCGCCTGAATGGTATAATTTTGATCCTAAATAAGTGCATTCAATACTAGGTTTTAGTTCTTCTGTGTTATCGCCTGAATGGTATAATTTTGATCCTAAATAAGTGCATTCAATACTAGGTTTTAGTTCTTCTGTGTTATCGCCTGAATGGTATAATTTTGATCCTAAATAAGTGCATTCAATACTAGGTTTTGGTTCTTCTCCATCGTTCAAATGTATATTTTCCATGGTTCTATATTGTAACATTTAAAATTCTTTTCACGATAGTGCGTTCTGTCGTACTTACAGGAATAGCGACCATGACTGAAAGTTCAATTTCCTAAATTTCGGGGTTGCCAACCTATAAATAACTAAATAACTATACTGTAATATTACAAATTACTAACCTAGGGCGGAAGTAAAACCACTGCCCTTTATGTATACTACGTAAAAAATATATATAAAATATATCCAAAAGGTAATGCTAATACACATTATAGGAAACTAATCACTGCATTTTAAATGAACTGAACTTTATTTGAAACAATATAAAACAATAAATTCGTACTTGCCGCCATTTTACATCTGATTGGTGTCATGTCCTGCTGCAGTCTCAACTAAATTATTTTTGGCATTCAGCGTATATACATTGGCCAGACTGCTAACGTCAGCCAATTGTTTATAATGAATGCAAATATTTCCAACAAATACGTTATTATTTTACTATTCTTTATTATTTTGAAAACATCATCCTGCAAAAAAATAATGTACAACGCATGTTTGTGAACTGTTTTACAGAAACTCGCTATCGCTCGGTTTTTAATATTTTCCTCACTTCTGTAAAAACCACTTCCCAACCTCGCATTGTAATGTAGTATTTTTCTGAAACTAAAATTTCTCGTAAGCTTCTTGTGTGAGAGAATAATCATCCAGACCAACTGGTGGATTAATTACACTGGTCAAGATGATTTTTGTCTCATGAGTACCAATAGTTGTACTTCATGCAGTTTTTTTATCGTGTTTTCAAATATGTATTCGGATTTTTTTATTTCAATTTCAATTAATGGATTTAGATAATTATTTTTTTACTACACGATTTTTCATCCATTTGTCCACTGTAAAATAAAACGGGCAACACTTTCATCAGGAGATTTCAGCTATGGAAAATATATATTAAGGCAAGTAGAATCCTAAATTGCTGGCCGATTATTGTTGGACCATCAAGAGGGATGCTCCACAGGCGAAATATAGCAGAAAATCGTAATTTCTTACTTTCTAGGTGAGTCCGAATGATCGAATATTGTGTAATTACGAATGTAGAAAATATTAAAGTGTTTGAAATTATAAATTCCTGTCTCTCGAAAACTTTGCGTGATGGAGAAAAACCGATATCATATTTGAATTCAGGAGAAAAAATACCATCAGAATCACATATTTTTCTTTCTGAGACAAAAAAATAAAGTTTATTTTCTGTTGCTCAGTGTAATTACTACGCTCGTTTCTGATTCCAAAGATCGCGAAATGAAACCCGGCCAGGGTCGATGGATTTTTGAAGTCATACAAATCCTAAGCATAACTTCCATCGGAAAAGAGGTAAACAAGTGGGTCTCGGATTGCACATTTACGGCATGTAAAAAACGACGACCGTGGAATAAAAAAATACTGACAAAGGAACTGACAACAGTTGCATGCCGAAAACTACCTTGAAATGTCTACCAGAGAAGCGTTGTGATGTACCAAGATTATGCCCAAAAAATCTGCCGTTTTCAACTGCAAGACATGGGAATCGAAGCAAGAATCCAGCAATGGCAATAAACTGTACGGAGCAGATGAAATCCCTTCATGAGTAAGAACGGAGTGGAGTGAAGCGGAACGAGGCACGAACGGCACATAGTGAGGGATATTCATGAATTGTATTACTTCCCTATAGGTTAAATGAGAGATTTGGCCCTTGATTTTAGTGCCTTGCAATCAAAAAAGGCAAATAAGATTTTAGACACGATCTTGGAACATCACAACGCTCTCTGGAAGAAATTTCAAGGTAGGTTTCGGTATGCAATGGGGGAAAGTTCCTTTGTGAGGAACATGTATTGATCTTTTCACGTTCAGATTAGAATTGCGACGTTAATGGCATAAATAGTTAAAGTACGCCATTAAATTAAATTCTTTATCAATAAATAAACTAAGAAAAAACATTACTTCGTTCGGGTATTGAATGTGAGAATATTAGTTCGTAACTTCTTTTTCCTCTTCCTTTCATATGATAGACTTAGTGGTCTGTTACGGTCTCAATCCAATGTTTTAAGGGTCTGCCCAAATGTCTCTCGCCTGGTGGCTGGTAATTTAAGATTTGACGTGGTGTTCTTGTTCTGCTCATTCTTCTTACGTGAGATTTCCATTTGTTTCTGTATTTTTGTACACATTTCATGACTGATCCTGTTTGTAATTCTTTGAGAATCTCACAATTGCGGCACTAATGGTCTTATATGGTTAAAGTACGCCATTAAATTAACTAATTCTTTATCAATAAATAAACTAAGAAAAATCATTATTTGTTCGGGTATTGGATGTGAGAATATTAGTTCGTAACTTTCATCCATCCATCCATAGTAATTCTGCCCGAGGACAGATCCTTCACTGCAATCATAGCATGTTCATGCTTGCAGCTTTACTAGGGAACTGTAGGTGTGGTAGCTTCCCGTTGCTTTCCAAACCGGTGGAGGATGATGATGGTGATGATGGCTTTATGATTTCGGGGACCGTTTGGGCCTTAAAGTTTTCCTGACATTTGTCTTACAGGTGAGGAAAAACCCCGATAAAAACCTCATCCAGAAAAACTGCCCCGACCGGGATCGAACCCGGGTCCGCTGCGTGACAAGGCAGCACGCTACCTCGAGACCACAGCGGTGGACTTAATATGTTAAAAAAAAAACTCAAAATTAACTCAAATTAATAAAATATTTTCTCAAGTTTTTAGCCTATTTCAGTTCTTCTTTAGCCATAACTCTTGATATAGGCTACAGTAGAAGGCCAAGAGTACCAGCAAATTAATTTGTAATATTTTAGTGAGTTCTTATTCAGACTGGGGATTTCCATAGGCCCATTAAAACAAACATTTTACAATATTATTTTCCATTATTAGAAAATAAGAACTGAAACCTTCAAGGGTCCGTTCCGAGACTATGAAAAAAATTAGACCATCTTCTCTTTTCTCCCCACTTCCCTTCTTCAAAATTGTCTTATTCAGCGCACATCTAGGAAATCTCTCAAATGCCATTCGACACGTGTCTCCTCTACTGTTCTCTGTATTGTGAGATATGTTGGTACTGTATTTTTAACTTGTAGCTGTTTTCTTCTTGTTTCATTAGAGATATGATCTCGTTTGACAATAATGATTTGAGAAATCTCATCTATTGTATTTATAATCCCCTTTCATCTTTGTTTCTGAGGCTCCAGATTTCTGATCCAAACATAAATGCAGTTTAGCTGTTATTTTATAGAGTATCATCTGGATGTCTCGTCATATTTTCCCCAAAATGTCCCCTAATTATATCTAACTCATTAGCACTATCGAACCAATGGGCCATGGCCGTGCAGACGAAAGCTCTCTACAAATCCCTATCCTGAGCTAATGTTTTCCAATCAACCCCTGCATAATCTACTTCCCTCAAATCATGGTTAACGCTATTCTCCCACCTCATTCCTGGTCTACCAACTATGCGTTTTCCCTCTGGTTTTCCTCCTGATTATAGCATTATTATCAACACCATTAATATTATTAGTATTAACTTTTAGATATTAATATTTTCTGTTTTATGTTCAGAAACAAAAATATTAGCTCTGAAAGGAAAATGTGCAATAAGAACAAAAATAGCGATAAACAATGTAATTATAGACCAAGTTGAGAATTTTAATTATTTGGAATGTCATTTAGGTAATGACAGAAATTTAGATAAACACACTAAAATACGATTCAATTATCTATGTGGCACAATTAAACGCACTTTATTGAATAGAACTAGAAAAGAAACTATTTTAAAATTTTACAAAGATTGGCAGTTCCATCTCTTATCTATGAATGTGAAACCTGGACATTAACAAAGGCAGATAGTAAACAAATAGAGGCTGCAGAAATGGAGACGTTGAGAGCAATAGCAGGATACCAAAGAGCCGACAAAAAAGAAAAACCAAGATATAAGAACAGAACTTAATATATTTAATCTCTGTGAAAGAATAAAATATTATCAAAATACTTATCTTCAGTACGTATTACGAATGAATGAACAGCGCATACCAAGAAGAATGTATAATTATAAACCAAAAGGGAGAAGATTGTTGGGAAGACCATTGAAGAGATGGAAGGACCAATTCGACCTATAATGAGATCGGAACAGGCCGTTGGGCTTAATCCTTGTTGTTGATGATGTTCTGAAAAAATCTTACTTTTTGCTTTCTACAGTAGCTTCAACATGAGTTTGATGTGTAATCAATGTGGTGATTGTCAAATGGGACGTGATAACAAAATTCTAATGTATAATTTACCTAGACAACTTAGGAAAAAAATCAGCCAAATGTATGACTGGGAGTTGAACTGGAGACCTCAATATAAGTTACGAAATCTATCGTCTGAGGCAATGAGCCAAGTAAGTTTCATTAAATCATCTTCTTCACTTCACGGGCTAGGCAAATTGCCTGTTTCGCCTCACAGCTATTATGTCCATCTTTTCACTAGCCTTCCTACATTCCTCGAACCTCTTGGCTTGTAGATAAATGCTGCTTTTGGTAATCTTGTTACATTAATTCTTTCTACATGTCTAAACCATTTATATCTATATTCTTCGGTTATCATTCAATGGATATACATTTAACTCTGCTGTTATATCTTCATTCTTTATCCGATCCAATCTTGTGCAGCCTTTTGTTCTTCTAAGGAGTTCATTTCAACGCTTTGTATTCCACATTGTGATTTTTTGGTCATTATCCAAGTTTCACTCCCATGAAGTAATGCAGAAACTGCCAATGTTTCATAAAACTTGTATATCTTCTTACTTGTTCTATAATGTTTTATGTAAAGTTCCGCATATCATCTGAAATTTCGACAGTTTCATATGTATGTCTCTTTCAGTTTTGTTGTTTATAGTAAAATTATAACCCAAATAATTAAAATTTGTTACTTGTTCTAGAAGTTTGTTGTCTATTATGATTTTTTATCTTAAATGTTCATTTCCCCAAAATGCCATTATATCTGTTTTGTCTTTTGATATTTTAAAATTATATTCTGAACTGATTGATGTAAAGAGTACTGTAAATTATTTTCATTTTCTGAGCAACAAAATATAAACTTTTTTTTTGTCTCAGAAAGAAAAATATGTGATTCTGATATTATTTTTCCATCTGAATTCAAATATGATATCGGCTTTTCTCCATCACGCAAGGTTTCCAAGATACAGGAATTTATAATTTCAAACACTTTAATATTTTCTACGTTCGTAACTACACAATATTGGAACATTCGGACTCGCCTAGAAAGTAAGAAATGACTATTTTCTGCTATATTTCGTCTATGGAGCATCCCTCTTGATGGTCCAACAATAATCGGACAGCTTATTAGGATTCCATTTGCCTTAATATCTCTTTTCCATAGCTGAAACCATTTGAGTTAAGTCATTTGGTTTTATTTTACAGTGGACAAATGGATGAAAAAAAGTTTACTAAACAATAATTATTTAAATCCATTAATTGAAATTGAAATAAAAAAAAAACTTTGGGTGATGGAGAAATTCTGAATACATATTTGAAAACACGATAAAAAATAACTGCATTAAGTACAACTATTGGTACTCATGAGACAAAAATGGTGTTGACCAGTGTAATAGGTTTCATTTAATGTACTTGATAATTTAGACACTCTATACTTATTTTTGATGCTTCCAATGATCCTGAAAACAGCTGAAAGAACAGACCTACTCTTTTTTTAGGTAGAAGAGCTTCATATTCCCTGTGGGTTTAGTTCGAAATGTGAAAACGTGCAGTTTACATAATAATGATATGATAACCCTCGTGCCTGCAGCTAATTTATTAATTAATCCTGATTCACGGATCGACTGTTTGTAAATAACCGATATCAAACATTCCATTAATACGAGGTAGTAAATATACTGTAATCCTAGCCCCGAGCATTTAATCCCGACAGAGTTACGCTCATGACCAAGACCCGGATTTTGATGACATGACATATTTTAATTGAAGCATCCTACATATTTGGCAACTTTCACATAAATTCTAATAATATTCTAACTAACTCACTGGTCACTATCGAACCCGAAGGTTCATGCCCGCGCGGACATAAGCTCTCCATATATCCCTATCGTGAGCCAATGTTTTCCAATCATTCCCTGTAAATCTGCTTCCCTCAAAGATAGTTAATGTTATTCTCCCACCCTCATTCTTGGTCTACCAATTGGGCATTTTTCCTCTGGTTTTCCTACAAGAAGCTTCCATGCACGTATTTCATTCCCCATTCGTGCCACATGTCCTGCCCATCGCAGTCTACGAGACTTAAACTGTTATCATATCTGGGCTTCCTATAAAGACCATGTAATTCACTGTTATGCAGTCTTCTCCATTCACCTGTCTGTTCATCTCTCTTTGGTCCAAAAATGTTCCTAAGAACTTTATTCTCAAATATTCCGTAATCTCCTTTCCCCCCTTAAAGTAAGAGTCCATGTTTCGCATCCATATAAATATAACTGGTAGAACCAGAGTAAAGATTGACTAAAATTGTTTATGGAATGGATCCCAATGGAAAGGAGGAAGAGGGGAAGGCCCCCAAGAAAACTTGGATAGAAAGGGTACAAGCAGCTATGAATATCAGTGGATTGGAGGAAGATCAATGAATGGATGGACAGAGAGAAATGGCGTTTGGTTTCCGGAATACGGCGGCAGCTGCAATGTTACCAGATGATGATGATGATGAGAAATTCTAATAATATCACTCTTATAAAAATGCTCACTTGTTAAGCCATTTTATTTTTAGGTCATTTTTATTACCTTAACGTCATTATTTGTCCACCGCTGTGGTCTCGAGGTAGCGTGCTGCCTTGTCAGGCAGCGGGCCGAACGCGAGCGTAAACACCCACTAGTCCCACCGGTACCGAGATTGATCATAACTAAAATATATATATTTTTTTTTGTTTCAATGCCACCTGTTTGCCATTCGACATTTCAGGTATTCTCTCCTGGCATTGTCATCCACTTCTGAGATTGAGACGCCTGGAAGGCGGGGTTACGCTGCCCCAATGATATGATACGTGATGACAATGGGTGAATGATGCGCCAGGAGAGACCTTAAACCTAAACTTAATCTAATGAGGTGAATATGATATTGATGATAATGATGGCCAGAATGATGTTCGGGGACGGTTTGGGCCTTAAAGTATCCTGACATTTGTCTTAGAGGTGAGGAAAAACCCCGGAAAAAAACCTCACCCAGGAAACTTGTCCCGAGCGGGGATAAAACCCAGGCCCGCTGTGTGACAAGGCAACACGCTACCTCGAGACCACAGCGTTGTTAAATCCAGTCCTATTTTCAACTTTACCGCTCTGAAAATCATTATCCTGACTATCACTTAAATAGAAAGTAAGTCATGGGCTGTGATCCTGGGGGTCCAAAAAAGCTATAACATTTTCAAAATAGCAAAATTATAAAAATTCTCTCTGAAGGGTAAATTCTATGGCAACGGCATAACCACAGATAACTCTGAAAACATAACTTTTCACGAGAGCTCATTAATATTCGAATAACTTATTAATAATCAGAGGTGTCCACCGCTGTGGTCTCGAGATAGCGTGCTGCCTTGTCGCGCAGCGGGTCCGGGTTCGATCCCCGGTCGGTACAGTTTTTCTGGGTGAGGTTTTTATCGGGGTTTTTCCTCACCTATAAGACAAATGTCAGCAAAACTTTAAAGGCCCAAACGGTCCTAGAAATCATATGGTCATCGCAATCATCATCATTCATATTCATCTTAGGATTAGGAACTCTCCTGGCGCACCACTATCATCATCACCCATCATATCATCCGGGCAACGTAACCCCGCCTTCCAGGCGCCGCAAACTCAGAAGTGGGTTACAAGTACGCCATGCCAGGAGAGAACACCAGGAATGTCGAAAGACGACCTGATTTGCATTACTTCTGACCAAGATATATCTACCATAAGAAATTAGCTATCACGTAAAAAAAAAATGCCTTTTCCGACATACTAATCTATAAAATAAAAATCACTAAAATCAGAATTATGCACTTTTACACTAATCCCACAGAGTTATAAATTAAGATTATAAAAGCAAAATAAGAAACTGAAAGAGTTCAATCTACAAAACCTTTGAAATCGGATACAATACTTACAATTTCCAGAGTTATGGATCGCCTTAATTGCCTTCTTCATTTTAGTCAGCCCGTCCCGATCGAAATCCAAAGTCTGCAAACAAAGAGTACAATAATAAAACTGTAGCAATCTAATTAAATGTATGTTCACACATAGAAATACATTATACAATGAAAAAATTGACAGGTAATGGCAAAAGGGAAAATTTGGAGATATGGCTGATATCAAATACCTAGGAACAATAATCACAAATACGAATGAGATGCACAAAGAAATCAAACATAGACTCAATTCTGGATAAGCACGCTATTATGCATTACAGGGACTATTGTTGTCACAACTCCTTCCAAAAAACGTTAAACTGAAAATATATAAAACTGCTATCCTCCCAGTTATATGGTTGTGATACATGGACTCTTACTTTAAGGGAGGGAGAATAAAGTTCTTAGGAAAAGAGAGAAGAACAGACAGGTGGATAGCGAAGACTACATAACAGTGAGTTACATTGTCTGTATAGGAAGCCAGATATAATAACTACAGTGCGATGGTCAGGACATATGACACGAATGGGGAATGAAAGACGTGCATGGAAGGTTCTTGTAGGAAAACTAGCGGGAAAATATCTATTTGATAGACCAATAATGAGGTGGGAGAATAGCATTAAACATGATTTGAGGTAAGTAGAATATACAGAGGATAATTAGAAAACAGCTCAGAATAGGGATGTACGAAGAGCTTATGTCCGCACGGCCATGAACCTAGGGTTCGATAGAGCCATTGAGTTATTTAGGGTCGATTTCACCAACAGAGGTAACTGTATTACCCCAGTTTTCCCCGTGTATAATGCATAGCTTAAACTGGTGTAATAAAGTTACCTCTGTTGTGTGAAAACCGACCCTTAGTATAGTCCACAGACGAAGAGAATGAAAGCACGGGACGAATAGGGGGCACGGGGAATTGCAAGCGATACAATGGCATACTACCTGAGAATAAAGGAACATTCATGACGTATGAAATACCTACTGCTTTCATTCACTTCGTCTGTGGACAGTAGCTATCTAATTACTAGGGCTGAAAAGAGTATTGGTTATAGGCTGGGCTGCATCGTATTTAGACCGTTACATGTACAAACTGCACGTTGACACGCGCTACTCGGGACAGACTTCTAGTACAGTCCGCTTTGTGTAAGAATGGACTCATCTTTGCACAATTTTTGTTTCGGCATTCTGATACAACCACACTTCACGTATCAGGTTTATTACTGAGAAGAGTCGAACAAACACACACTCTCCGCTCCGAGCAGGCAGTGGAGACGCTCGACAAAGACACGCATTTTGTAAACAATGTGTATAGAAATTAGTTACTATCCTGAAATCGTTAATTTTTATCATTACTATTACTTTTTTTCATTTACTAATTACAGAACTGTATTAATTATTTTTACAAGAACTTATCAATAGAGTCCGGATGTTAGGCACTTAATAGATTCAAAATAGGCAGGCAAAAAGGCACTGAAAATCATTAATATAGGCACTAAACATTAAAAATATGCCCATACAAAAAAAATGGACTACAACATACATTTTTATAGCCTCACTTAAAGAATATAAACATATGCTATCAATAGCATTCGAAGATATCAGAGATGACTTTGAAACTTGTTTTGCCTTTTTACAAAGAACATACCGGTACTTATGTTCTGCAGTGTGTACGTGCTGCGAAACATGGCACTTCCTCGCGCAATCCACTGAAATTTTACACACTTTGCAAAACAATATTGAACCGTCACTAGAGAATATTTCTGCAACACAATTGGTCAGTTTGTCTTTTTACTGTTGTCCGTTCTTTAGGCAATCCAAGACAACTGTTCTAAACGTAAAAAAATAAGCCATATGCACTTGTCGCAACACTTTGTCTTTGAAGCACCTGTCCTGCGAATGAGGACTACAGACTGAATTCGGTGATACCAACATCAAATATAATATTTCCAGTCACTTAAAGGTTTCAGCACCTGGTGTGAGACAGAGAAAGAAAGCTTCAGCCATCTACCCTCTTTGTCACCTAGCAACGTTTGTATAGAAAAGAAGCAAAGCTATACTATAGAACTTTCTCGAAGCCTTAGAGCTGGAGCATAATACAGTGGGACATAGCTTAGGACTATTTCACTTAACGGAAGTGCATGAGGTGGAGAAATAAAATAGCCAGCATTTGTTATTTTGCTTAATGGGAGTGCATTGAGGAGGAGACCATCTATCTGATAGGTTATTGGCTTATCGCCATCCTTATTGTAAAATAATCTAACATAATTTATAAAAAGAACACTTGAAAATTTCTATCCAATAATATGTGTCATGTCCACCGCTGTAGTCTCGAGATAGCGTGCTCCCTTGTCACGCAGCGGGCCCGTGTTTGATCCCCGGTCGGGGCAATTATTCTGGGTGAGGTTTTTATCGGGGTTTTTCCTCACCTGTAAGGCAAATGTAAGGAAAACTTTAAGGCCCAAACGGTCCCCGAAATCATGTGGCCATCATCATCATCCTTATCATTATCATCATCATCCTTCACCGGTGTGGAAAGCAACGGGAAGCTACCACACCTACAATTCCCTAGTAAAGCTGCAAGCATAGCATAAAAATGCTATGATTGCAGTGAAGGACCTGCCTTCGGGCAGAATTACTATGGATGGATGGAATATGTGTCATGAAGTTTGTCCATTTCAATTGATTTCATTGAAAAACTAAGTTAATTTCGAGAAAAGATGGCAAATAGGTATTTATAGGCATTGTAAGCTGAAATAGGCATTTATAGGCAAAATGAACTTCATGGAAAACAACTCTAGGATCTTCAATATGAACTTATATGAAGTCACTTTCACAATATCTATAATAAATATCTGTAGACATTTTCCCCTAACATCCGGTCTCTACTTATCAGTACTTCTGGATTTTCGAGATCTAACGAAATAGGAAGCATGTGCTGCATTTCCGTGATACGATCCAACTTCATGATAGTGCTATTTGCTTAGACATATAGACAAACCACAGACTAACTCAAATTAATAGGGAGGTATTATGTGGACTGAAGTTCCTATCACTTGGAAATGTTTAGAAAGAGAAATGGGATCATTAAAACACTATGCCACGGACAATTAGAATTTCAAAGTGCGTCTTTGGGCACAATTTTCATCATCATCAACAACAAGGATTAAGCCCAATGGCCTGTTACGATCTCATTATAGGTCGAATTGGTCCTTCCATCTCTTCAATGGTCTTCCCAACATTTCTTCTCCCTTTTGGTTTATAATTATAACATTCTTCTTGGTATGCGCTGATACCAGGCGATCATCACTACGGCTCAAGGGGCGGAAGCAGCAACTCTCTCTAAAGGGGTAAATACTAGGAGGAGCAAGGATAGATGCTCTGAGACAGCAGCCCTGCCATTATCCTTACCCTGCACAGCGCTCGTAACGCCGTCAGGGGACATTTATTATTACTGATTCATCTCAAAGCAAAGGCCGGATTGGATTTCAGGATACGGACCACAGCAAGAAATAAGGGCAAACGATTAGGGATAGCACAATCTTCAATTTATTAAATATCTCAGACACATTAATCACATTAAATTTCACCCTCAACCAGTCACCAAAAAAACCGTTTCTCAGCATTTTTAGATTTTTATATTCAGCTCATTATATTAACTTTGGTTTAAGCCCTCTCCTGACGCACCATTACCATCATCATCATCAATCAACTCTCATACCATCGGGGCAGCGTAACCCCGCCTTCCAAGCGCCCCAATCTCAGAAGTGGGTTACACATATGCCATAACAGAAGAGAACACCAGAAATATCGAAATGACAACCCGGGGAATCAAAAAAATTAAGAGGGACAAAAGCCATGTCACATTTTAAGAAGATTTAAGTTTTTCATATGATTTAATGTCATTTTCTTTTATTTTTATGTATTATTTTAATTTTGTGCAGAACAAATGATGATGATGATGATGATAATAATAATAATAATAATAATAATAATAATAATAATAATAATAATAGTAATAATAATAATAATAATAATAATAATAATAATAATAATAGGCCGCAGTCTCTGGTCCTGAGGGTTGCGGGTTCAAATCCGGCCGAGGTCAATGGATTTTTAGGATGGAAAAAAAAAACCAATGAGAGTCCAACGGGAGGGACATCATGCCGTGGATCCCGAGTCTGAAGATTTTCGGGCTCGTAAAAGAATTCTAAGCGTGAATAAAGAGGCCACTAAGCAAGATTTAACGACCTTCATCCTAATAATTCCTCAGTTGCCTACTACATGTCTCATTGAGTAGGAATGTTGACCGCATACTGTTCATGACATCTGTAGTGAAATAAGCGTAACTAAATTAACTTCGTCAAGTAGCTCCTAACAAAGGAGAGGCTAAGACCCTCATTGGGCTGTTATGCCATCGTAGATTGATAGAATAATAATGATATATATGTAGGCTATATATATATATATATATATATATATAAAGTAGTGCTATAAATTATGTTACTCGTAGGATACCACGGTATAATATTTGCCTTTTCCTTCCTGAATTTATTTTTCCTTGACAGAAAAAAACATCCCCAATGGCCAGGATTCGAACTGGAGTATTCTGGATTGCCAAGGCAATAATTTAACATCTGATATGTTTGGAAAAGATACTCGTAAAATTTTAATTTGACCTTTACGCTGCCTATTAATATATCATTTTTATTTATTAACTCTTTTCAGACAAAACTCAGTTGGATACCTGCCTATCCGATCCATTTTTCATTTTAGGAGCTATTTACATAGGATTTCAGTGAAATTATGATCTGTCCTTTGCAATTGTTACACAACTATTGTGTAAATATTTTCATTCAATACCACCAGGTTGTCATTGCAACATTCTGGCATTCTCTCCTGGAATTGACGTTATTGTAACCCATTTCTGAGGTTGGGGAGCCTGCAATTACGCCTGCCCCGACAACATATGATAGGTGGTGATGATGGTAATGATGAGCCAATAGAGACCTTAATCCTAAACTTAATCTCATCATCATCTGCATTCATGGATTAGGTCTGTTGACCCGTTCCGACTTCAGGTCATCTCTTTCTAGGTCTGGCCCACATCTCGGGTGCCTTTAGGTTTGTATTTTGTTATTTGTTTTGGATATCTATCTTCATTCATTCTGTCTATGTGTGGCTTCCATTTTTGTCTATATGTATCTATTTTATCAGTTATTGCAAATATTTCAAGTTCCTGTCTTATTTCTGTGTTCTTGATTCTGTCTTCCTTAGTGCACCCTTTAACAGATATCAAAAATTTCATTTCTGCCGCCGTTATCCTACTTAGATCTTGTTTTTTATGTATCCAGGCTTCTGCACCATAGATCAGTACCGGTACTGCCAACGTGAAGGCAACTTCTCTAGGAGACGAACACTCCGAAATTGCAGTTCCCTGCCCTCCAGGAAGAGGGGTTTGGCTAGAGGCTGGTAACCTCTACTAGTAAAAATAACTTACTCATAAAACTTCAGCATAAGAAAAGCCGGATTGAAAAATCTTATGACGACCACAGCTAAACTTAATCTAATGAGGAAAAATAATGATGAAGGGCAGATGATGTTCGGGGATCGTTTGGTTCTTCAAGTTCCCTGACATCTCTCTTATAGGCGAGGAAAACCCCGAAGAAAACTATCACCCAGGAAACTTGTCCCAAGGGGATCGAATACTGGCCCGCTGTGTGACAAGGCGGCACGCTATCTCGAGACCACAGCCGCGGCGGACGTATTACATGTTTGATAAAATCTTTTTTTTTTTCCCAGTAAATTCTTCCGCAATCGGGATTTAAATCTCTCGGACATCCGGTGCGGCGTTTTGTCTCATTGCGAGTATTTATATCAGATGCTTTATTAATTCTTTATGCCATTACCTTACATTGCATATATGCCGCGTTAATTTTTTTTTTCACGAGAGTTATGCCGAGACCGTTACTCGAATCCAAGTCCTCTAGCCTCCTCAATTCTATTATCTACCGACACTAGTAGAGTAACTGAAATTCTCTTCCCTTTCTTTGTATAATGTTTAAATAACATTTTTTTGTTGTTCAATGCCACCTGTTTGTCATTCGACATTTCAGGTATTATCTCCTGGCATTGGCGTATTGTAACCCACTTCTGAGTGTTGGGGCGCCTGGAAGACGGGGTTACGCTGCCCCAATGATATGATGGATGATGATTATGGGTAATGATGCACCAGGAGAGGCCTTAAAAATAAACTTAATCTAATGAGGTGAATATGATATTGATGATAATGATGGCCAGATGATGTTCGGGGACTGTTTGGGCCTTAAAGTATCCTGACATTTGTCTTACAGGTGAGGAAAAATCACGAAAACAAACCTCAATCAGGAAACTTGTCCCGAGCAGGGAACGAACACCGGGCCCGCTGCGTGACAAGGCAGCACGCTACCTCGAGACCATAGCAGTGGACTATGTTTAAATAACATTATTTTACATAATTAAAAGTTGTAAACCGCAATATTATATTTCAGCAAAATAAATTCACACACATATGAAACACTTAACGTTGATAAAACATAATATACAATCTTAATAGATTCTAAACACGATTGAGGAAAGAAAGAGGGACATGGAGCCTTCTTGTAGGAAAACCAAAGGGAAAACGTCCAGTTGGCAGACCAAAAATGGAATGGAAGAATTGAATTAACCATGATTCGAGGGAAGTAAATTATAAAGGGGATGAATGGAAGACATTAGCTCTGTGGAGAGCTTATGTCCGCGCAGCCATGAACCTACGGGTTCGATAGTGCCAGTGAGTTAGTCTAGTTAATAAATTCTAATTATTTTAAACGACAATGATAATTTTTTTTAATTTAACCAGAGATAGGGTCAATATAGATCAGCGCCGCCAAAACTTTATAAAATAACTGCAGTCATGTTAATTAACGAATGTATGTTGTCAGCAATGAAATGAACCTAACCAGGAAATGCCTAAACATAGCAATTAAATTAAGTCTTCTTCTCGTCTTCTTCTTCGTAAACATAATTTGTAGGATTTTAATCCTGTTTATTTCCAAAATCACTCCTCGGAGGAAGACGTACTGGATGTGCATTCACTGTCTATCCATCTCTTGACTGGTCTTCCTCTACTTCTTCTCCCGTGCATTGGTCTATCTTTCTTAGCTGCTTTGCAAGTCGGTTTTCTTCCATTCTTTCTATATGACCCTTCCAATATTTTCGTCTATCTATAATAAATTTGGTTATGTCTTAAATATGACATTTTCCCCTAATTTCTGTGTTGTGTATTTTATCAAATAATGTTTTCCCTGAATAGTTCTTTTTTTTTTATCCCACAACATGCCCGGAGGCCCTTGGGGTAGTAGGAGGTTAAGGCTCCCACTTTTTCTAGACAATCGGCACTTTATGTCAGCCGGGTTGTCAGCCCTGCGTGACGGCCGTCTTTACCCCCAGAACAAGTGTCTGGTACTCATTTCCGTTAGAAGCTGAGTCGATCCCAGGGCCATAGTGCCGCCAGAGGGTTTGGGTCGTAAGATTTTTATTTCACATGTGCTTATTATTTGTTTAGTTTTTGTTGTATCAGCCGTAGTTTCTGCCTCCATATACGATAACTGGTCGAACTATCGTTTTTGGTATATGCAGGTTTTTGCTTTTCTACTATTGACATGTTTTGTTGCGCTAAAATTAAATATTTCATATATCCTGATATTTGTGCTACTTTATCATAAGTAATGCCACGAGTGATTTCCAAATTATCGATAAATTCACGACTCACGAAGTGAGGAGTGAATTTATCTAGAGAATTTGGAAATCAAGAGTGGCATTTGTTAGGACTATTTAACGAATAAATAAAGCTGTTACTCACAAATCATTATTTTAACTACCGTTATTTAAAAATAATTTTATATTTAAAGTAAACGGTGATGTTTGAAAAACTAATGAGAAACGATAGGTAGCCTACGCTTCTAATGCTTCTTTGTGTTTCACTGCAACCAGATCATACTATTTATTGCCAAAAGGAACGCAATATTGTAAGAAATGCTCTCTAGTGGAGAAAAATGAAACACATCAATCTGTATATTAATTCATTTTTGATGTCGTATACATTTAAGAAAGTGCAAACAGTGGTTTCTTTTTTGGTGGTATAATCATTGCTACAAATGTTGACCATGTAAGCACTATTATATACAATCTGGTAGCCGTATTTGTATAGGCTCAGTCACTGCAAAATAACGGTCAGACCTGTTCAGAATATTAAAAAGGAGGAGCTTTGCTTAATATATGATAATCCTAACGTTGATAATTATTTCGTGAAACACGTCTCTGATTGGTTGTAATACAGAAATCATTGAAACGTGATTGGTCATTGACTCCCATTTGGGGCATGAGTTAAATAGTCAGCTTGTTTCTTTACCTGTTTGATTAATTTTTTAGTGTTTGTTATTAATACACCTAAATAATTAAATTCTGATACTTGTTCTGTAATTTTTCTTTCCACTTCTAATCTGTATCTTACTGGTTCTTTCGATATTGTTAAGCATTTTGTCTTATTCGTGTTAATTTCCATATTGTATTTTCTGGCATTTATAATTAAATTGTCCACCGCTGTGATCTCGAGGTAGCGTGCTGCCTGGTCACGCAGCGGGCCCGATCGGGGCAACTATTCTGGGTGAGGTTTTTCTCGGGGTTTTTCCTCACCTGTAAGACAAATGTCAGGAAAACTTTAAGGCCCAAACGGTCCCCGAAATCATATGACCATGATCATCATCCTTATCATTATCATATCATCATCCTTCACCGGTGTGGAAAGCAACGGGAAGCTACCACACCTACAATTCCCTAGTAAAGCTGCAAGCATAGCATGGAAATGCTACGATTGCAGTGAAAGACCTGCCCTCGGGCAAAATTACTATGGATGGATGGATATTAAATTGATGTAAAGATCTTTGTAAATTATCTTCAGATTCTGAAAGGAGAACGACATAAATTAAGTAATGTTGGAAATACTCGTATTTCAGTGTTAATGATCAGATAAAAAGTTGGGCCGATTAAATTATAATGCATTTTTTGTCTCTCATAGAAGTACGCCTTACTTACTTACTCACTGGCACTATCGAACCCGTAGGTTCATGGCCGCACGGACATAAGCTCTCCATACATCCCTATCCTGAGCTAATGCTTTCCAATCATTCCCTGTATAATCTACTTCCCTCAAATCATAGTTAATGTTGGCCTACTTGATATATAAACACGAATTTTCGTCGGGGGAAAAAAACTGACGAACCGAGTTTCTGACCAGTTTGACAGAATGTTCTAGTTAAACGAAGTAGGTTTGCGTCAAAGTAGCTTTGATACACTGACACACAATGTAACTGGACCCACCATTCTACATCTAAGCACTATAAAAACTACACCCTACATTACTGCAGGCTTTTTCTCCTCCTATGTGCACCTGGTAATGGACTTTTTTAAAAATGTTTTATACCTTCTATTAATAATATTCAACACAATAACTAGATGAGTGTTCTTTGTTCTTCCTTTTTTACACCAGTAAAACCTCATTAATCCAGACATACCTTTAATAAAACGATGATAATATTAATAATAATAATAATAATAATAATAATAATAATAATAATAATAATAATAATAATAATGATAAAACCCCGTAGCATAGTGGTTAAGGCACTGAGCTACAAGCCGGAGGGACAAGGGTTCAAGTCCCGTTGGGGTCAGGATTTTTAAACTGACCCAAACCCTCTGGCGGCACTATGACCCTGGGGTCGACTCAGCCTCTAACGGAAATGAGTACCAGACGCTTGTTCTGGCGATAAAGGCGGCAGTCATGCAGGGCTGACAACCCGGCTGACATCAAGTGCCGATTGTCTAGAAAAAGTGGGAGCCTTAATCTCCTACTATCCCAAGGGCCCCCGGGCCTGTTGTGGGATCACTTTTATTAATAATAATAATAATAATAATAATAATAATAATAATAATAATAATAATAATAATAATAATACTTCAATTACATCGACACAGTTTTCCCTCTCGCCTTATAGGTACAGTAAAACCTTTAACTGGAACCTTTATAAGAAGGAAACCTGTAGAGACGGAAAAAAAAATATCCAGAACGATACGATTTCATATGTAAAATCGTCCTGTATAAGCCGGAAACCTTCATAACGCGGAAACGGAATGGTTTTTAAAGTACCAATACAGCAGCAATTTGGAGCCGGAACAGGCTAGTAAATAAGTCTAAACCGTAATGAAGAAGAAGAAGAAGAATAAAGTATCAATAGTTAATTTTTACCTCAGTAAGACGGGAAATTATTCTTAAGCACGTTATAATTACAGTATTAATGACCACACGTGAAATTTCTGCATATGATGCTACTGTGTTATATCGTTTTACCTTCTTGTGTTGCCATTGTATTGCGGGGATACCCTTGCTTATGTGTGACAGCGGGGAATCCCTCGCTTTTTCTTGCTTGCTTACGTTACCTGCGAGGGAGTTAGGAAACTCTTCAGTCTTCCTGTAGTTGAGTTCCTTCTCACTTTTATGTAATAGTTTTTTTGTATTGCCGTGCAACTGAGCTGTGTTACATACACTATTTTGTCTACATTTCAGTCAATACTTTATGTCTTTAAAGCGTGCATATTAATATCGCAAATAGGAAGACGAACATTAGTAGATGTTTTACAGTTACTGAAAAGGTTAATGCAGAAGTTGATTTTTTAGGAATTGTAAGGAAATATGTTGCTTTGAGGCCAAAAGAGTGTATGTGCAGACGATTTTTTTTTTTACATTTCGCAATGGGAAGTGCGTTGGTCACCCTGTAGGAATTAATACCATGCGTGGAGTTTCTTCAAAAATTGCACATTATCTAAAACTAGAAAATGCTAGTTCTTTCACGGGCAATGCGTTCAGGAGAACATCTGCTACTTCGTATGCAGATACAGGTGCCGATATTTCGTCTCTAAAACGACACGGTGGGTGGAAATCTTCACAAGTGGCAGAAGGTTATGTAGAAACTTCTCTTCAAAATAAGATTAATACAGCAGATAATATTTTACATTGTGGAAGCGAGATTGAAGTAGGGCCGTCTACTAGCGGAGAAACAAATATGACAACATTGAACTTGAAGAAAACGGACAGTGTTCGTCCAATAGCATTCAATAATTGTAATAATTGTACTATCACATTCAATGTATCAAAATAAATATTGCTACTATTATTTTACCTATTATTACTTATGGATCCGAAACGTGGACAGTGACAACACAACAATCTGCCGGAATACAAGCTGCTGAAATGAGATTCCTCAGACCAATAGCAGGATATCAAAGAAAAGACAAAAAAAAAAAAAACATAACACAGAAATAAGACAACAACTAAAAGTGCAGGAATTAAACACAACAGTAGAGAAATACAGAACAAACTGGAAAGAACACTTGGCAAGGATGACTGAGAATAGAATACCAAAAGCAGCATACAACTATTCACCAGGAGGAAGAAGAAATTTTGGAAGACCAAGGAAAAGATGGAAAGAACAGCAATTTGGAGCCGGAAACAGGCTAGAAAATAAGCCTAAACCGTGAAGAAGAAGAAGATGACTATTATTTTACTTACCGCACGTGTGATTTTTGAGTCCATATCAGCATTGCGATTTATTTTGTTTGTATAGCAACCAGGTTAGATGTGGGAACGTTGACTTACTTCCAGTAACATTATTAGTAAGTATAAGAAATTAGTCACATCGACCAAAAAAGATAATAGATACTCTAAATTAAAAACAAGTGCTATAAATACATGATAATTATCATAAGTAATGCCACGAGTGATTTCCAAATTATCGATAAATTCACGACTCACGAAGTGAGGAGTCAATTATCTAGAGAATTTGTAAATCAAGAGTGACATTTGTTAGGACTATTTAACGAATAAAATTAACCTGTTTACTCACCAAATCATTATTTAACTATAGTTATTTTAAAATATTTATATATTTAATGTAAACGGCGATGTTTGAAAACAAATGAGAAACGATAGGTACGCTTCTACTGCTTCTTTTGTTTATCACTGCAACCAGATCATACTATTTATTGCCAAAGGAACGCAATATTGTAAGGAGGAGCTTTCTTTAATATGGTAATTATAACACTGATAAATATTTGGTGAAATACGACTCTGATTGGTTGTAAAACAGAAATCATTGAAACGTGATTGGTCATTGACTCCCATTTGGGGCATGAGTTAAATAGTCAATTTAATTACACAGATTAAAAATGTTTCGTTATCATTTAATAAAGAGGCACAATGCCGATCGAGCATACCTCTCAAGCATATTACGTAAAATAACTGCGATATGTGCTTATGGTTAGTCAATTGTTACCAATGTCAACAAAAAACATTTACCAGTAACATTTTTAAAAGTGAATGAAATTAAGTATATAATGGTCGCCGGAAGAAGCACTTCAGAAAGAATTACACACACTAAGCAAGGTTGTTATCTGGCTCGACTGATGCCGGCGGGAGTCCGACACCATTCAACATCTGTTAACAACTACTTAATTATTGTAGATTCCTCACTACATTAACAACTACACGTTATCAATTTAACAAGACTTTAAATTATGGAAAAATACACGGAGCTGAGTGAGGAACGGACAAGAACATGCTTTAATTAGCTAGCTTAAATTTAAATTTAAATTTAAAAAATCTAATATATAAAAGTCCAGTGAGAACCAAAATTATTTTAGAAAATCAAAATATAGAACAGGTGTCTAGTTTCAAATATTTGGGGTGTGATGTTGGCTACTATGTGGAAAGAGATATTGACTCCAAAATAAATAAATTTCAGACGGTGTGTGGAACAATACAGAGAACATTCAAAAATAAAATTAGAAAAGAAACCAAGATAAAAATGTATAATGTTATGGCGGTTCCCACAATATTGTATGGATGTGAAACTTGGGCTCCAGTGAAAAAACAGAAGGATAGAATACAGACGGCAGAGATGCGGTTCCTAAGACAAGTAAAAGGATGTACAAGACTTGATAGAATAAGAAATGAGGATATAAGAGAAGAATTGAAAGTACAGCCATTATTGGATAAAGTCACGAATTACAGACAGAAATGGATTGATCACATGGATGGAATGAGTAAGGAGAGATATCCATTGTTAGCCAGGAACTATCAAGCAAGAGGAAGGCGTGATGTTGGAAGACCTAGAAGACGTTGGGCTGATGCAATATGAAGTCGGAACGGGCAATTGCCTAATCCCTGGAGTGATGATGATGATGATGATGATGATAAAGTCCACCGCTGTGGTCTCGAGGTAGCGTCCTGCCTTGTCACGCAGCGGGCCCGGGTTCGATCCCCGGTCGGGGCAGTTTTTCTGGGTGAGTTTTTATCGGGGTTTTTCCTCACCTGTAAGACAAATGTCAGGAAAACTTTAATGCCCAAACGGTCCCCGAAATCATATGGTCATCATCATCCTTATCATCAACACCATCATCATCATCCTTCACCGGTGTGGAAAGCAACGGGAAGCTACCACACCTACACAATTCCCTAGTAAAGCTGCAAGCATAGCATGAAAATGCTATGATTGCAGTGAACGACCTGCCCTCGGGCAGAATTACTATGGATGGAGTATATAAAAATAAATGTTTGTTTGTTCGTATTCTATGCGCGGCCATAGAGTTGATCCGATTTTCATGGGATTTTTGCAAAATATTCAGGAGATTCCCGGGATGAACATAGGCTATAAGAGAGTTGTGATATTCAACCCCTTCACTCCTAAAAATCACCCTTTGTAGTGAAAAACGTGAAATAAAGTCCCTATTTTGACGCTTAAATGGCTTACGCTGCTTAAACCATAACAAATACACCAAATTAATGTACACAGAATTGAATATCTAAAAAAAAACTATAAAAAAGTCCGCGACAGCACATGTTTATCTTTTGCGGATAACTCACAATAACCATTTTTGTCTTTCATTGATACCAAGAAGATTGGATAAGTAGATTCCCGGGCAAGCGTGCTTTGCCATACCGTTCATCCGATTGAGATGGGGCTTTCTGAAATATGTTCACGAGATTCCGGGGATGAACATAGGTTATAAGAGAGTTGTAATACTCAACCTCTTCACCCCCAAAAATCACCCTTTGTAGTGAAAAACGTGAAATATAGTCCCTATTTTGACGCTTAAATGTCTTACGCTGCCTAAACCATAACAAATACACCAGATTAATGTACACAGAATTGAACATCTCAAAAAAACTCTACAAAAAAGACCGCGGCAGCATATGTTTATCTTCTACGGATAACTCACAATTACCATTTTTGTCTTTCATTGATGACAAGAAGATCGGGATAAGCAGATTCCCGGGCAAATGTAACAGCGCACGGCTGGTGGTAAAAACACATTAACATTTATTTAGGAGTAGCAGCGCACGCCGGGTATTAGCTAGTAATAAATAAAAAAATTGCTACCATTGCTTTATTCATTATTTTAGTAGGTTAAAGGAACATCTGGGAATAAGCTCATTACTTTGATACCATGTACAAAAAATATCATCAATTTTTATTTTTAAAAATCTACAGATACATTACATACGTACATACATATATATATACATACATACATACATACATACATACATACATACATACATACATACATACATACATACATACATACATACATACATACATACATACATACATACATACATACATACATACATACATACATACATACATACAACTGGATAATAAACTTCAAATGGGTGAAGGCCCACATCGGGATCCAAGGGAATGAGTTGGCGGACCAATTAGCTAAAGAAGCCGCAGCGAGCAGAGACCTAGAGGAGAGCTACATGAAGATTCCGAAAAGTGTAGTGTTCAGTGAACTGTGCAAAACAAGTGTACAAGAGTGGCAAAATGAATGGGAAAAAACCACTAAGGGCCAAGTAACCAAGTCTTTCTTTCCCACAATACACGATAGGCTAAAATTAAAACTCAAACTGACATACAAATTAACTATAATGCTAACAGGTCATGGGAACATCAGATCCTATCTAAATAGGTTCAAAATAATAGAAAACCCAAATTGTCCCTGCTGTGACAAAGTGCAAGATATAAAACACATATTACAGGAATGTAAATTATTAGATAAGGAAAGAGATAAACTCAAATGAGTAGTTTTAAGAAACCAGAATTGTCCAATTAAGAACAATGAACTCATTGACACTTACAATAAGGAATTTTCAATATTTTCAAATTCAATCAAATTTGATACACTTTAGGTGTAAAACATAGAACAATAGTATTGTATATAGTTAACCATCTAGCTTTAAGTAAGATAATCTAATTGTAAACACTGTTTAATTTTATAGTTGTATAATAAGAACACCACAATGCATGTAATGGAGCATGCAGTTGAATAATAAAATAAAAAAAAATACATACATATACATACATACACACATACATACATACATACATAAATACATAAATAAATACATACATAAATAAATACATACATAAATAAATACATACATACATGCATACATACATGCATGCATGCATACATACATGCATGCATACATACATACATACATACATGCATGCATACATACATACATGCATGCATACATACATGCATGCATACATAGTGTTCTGCCCAAGAGTAGGTCTTTCACTGCAAACTCAACATTCTCCACTCTTTCCTTAACTTAGCCTTCCTTTTTGTATCCGCATACAAACCATTTATTTTTCCTGTTTGTATCCGCAAACGTACAATTTATTTTTTCTATTGCCTATCATCTTATGACTTTTTCTGCCTCTAACTATCTTTCCGTTGACCATTCCTCCTAGGCCATTTGTCAGCAGGCAGTTTCTCCTTAGCTAGTGACCAATCCAATTTCTTTTCCTCTTCTTTATGAGTTCTTCGTTCACCCACTCTATATAGTGCATTTTTAATTTTGTCTGTCCATTTTATACGCTTCATCCTTCTCCATATCCACATCTCAAAAGTTTTCAGTCGCTTTTCCTCATTCCGTCGCACCATACAATGCTACACTCCACACAATGCACTTCACTAGCCTCTTCCGTAGTCTACAAATAATACTTGTTAAGTATTAAGTTCAGCGCCATAGCCGAATGGTTCAGGCAAGGTTCCTTGGCGCAGAGCTACGGGCCTTGCGCTGGTTCGAGTCTCCATGAGGGAACAATTTTTTTAATAGAATTTCGGTCACTATGGGACCGGTGCCATCGTGAGAAATTTGGGTAGCTGCAATAAATTCCGGATCCAGGTTGAGAAAACCGGCTATATCGGCTGGGGGAGCCTACATGCTGACATGTCACCCCTACACTGGCAGGATGATCTGTGATTAACACATGTAAATATGTGGCCAGCAGCCGACTGGTAGGCCAAGATCCTTCTAGGCCTGTCGCACAATGAAGAAAAAATAAGTGAAAATTCATACTCAAGTACAGAATTTCGCAACCTTTGGTGTGCGAACCCCTGTGGATCGGCGCGATTGAAGGAGGTGGTCCGCAAAGAACGCCAATTTAAATGTTAATATTCTGTGTTTCAAATTAAATCTTATAATACGATAGATGATAAATTAGCCTTAGCTATTTTTTAAGGTATAAACGAGCAACTCAATCCACTGGTATTTTTTTTTTATTTAGGAATATTTCACAATACAGTTTCTCTCCTTCAATCCAAAGTGATTTGTCGCCAGATGTTCCTGTCTAAAGCATCTTCTTCCCTCAAATCTCTAGCTTCCATACTTCTCTTCACTCCATTCAACCATCGTTCTCTAGACCTGCCTCCTCCACTTTTTCCATTAGCTTTACAATCAATGATCTTCTTTGGTAGTCTCTCTTCTTTCATTTTTATGAGGTTTCCATACCATTTCAAACGTTTTTCTTCTATTGTCCTAATTTTTTTTTCAACTTGCATAATTTCCTTTATTGTACTGTTTCTAACCTTATCCCTTCTTGAAATTCTTCTCGATCGCCTCCAAAAATCCATTTCTACTGCTAACAGCTTGTTGGCTTGTTTTCTACTTACTATCCAGGTTTCTGACCCATGTAATAAAATGCTTTGTAACAGAACTTGAAATATAGTTTTCTTCGTTCTGTATGTTATATTTCTATTCCAAAGCACAGAGTTCAACATACCAATTATTCTTCCATCAATTATTCTTCTTTCAATCTCTGTAGTTGAATTCTAAGTTTTATCTAAAATATATTTAAATATTTAAAATTGTTAACATTACGTATTCTTCCAGAATTACATTTTAGCTCATCTGTTGTATCCAATGAAATATATTCTGCTTTATTACAATTTATCTGTAATCCTTCATTTTTTTGTATTCTATCTCTAATTTCCTTAACATGAAAGGTGTATCACTGATCAACTGGATCCTGAGAAATCACCAGCAAACAGTAAATGGTGGAAGTAATAATTATTTTCTATTGAATTCCCATATATTTGCAGTGTCTTGACCAATTCTTCGTACACTTATATATATTTATTGAACAACGTTGGTGATAATCAACATCCTTGAAATAGACCTTTTGATGTTTGGAATTTTTCTGAAAGTCTTTTTCCCATCTTCATTTGGCATGTTCTCTGAGTATAATGATCTTATAATACTAATTTTTTGTCATTTATATTTACCTCTTCTAGGGCTTTCCAGAGCAAGATTCTGGGTATTCTATCATACGCCTTTAACAAAACAAAGATCAAATCGACTGGTTGCGATTTCTCTCGAAATTTTTCTAACTCCTGCCTCAGCATGTATATATTATCAGTGCATGATTTGCCTGCAGTGAACCCACTTTGTTCTTCCATATCTTTGTATTCTCTGTCTAATCTATGTTTTATAATGCGAGTGAATATTTTCATAATTTAATTATTCACACATATCCCTCCACTGGTAATAAACAAAAAAAAAACTAAAAAAACCACGGAGGTTTCGTTCCAAAAACCAGACAAGTAAAAAAAAAAAAAATTTTCATATAAATACTGGCTCTCCAAAGCCAGTTTATGTATGGTTATTATTGCTGTCTCCAAAAAGCAGACAGATGCAGTTATATAAGAATGCGAAATATTGGGGATTCAACAAGAATAAGACAAGTCCAATGCGTTTCACAAAAAACACCGTCAATTCCACGATTCTTTATCGGAGGAGCTGGGAATCGCACACAAAAGATGAACTTTCAGAGGAAATTGATGATGTTGATAACGATGGCAATTCTCATGGTTGTGAAAATAACAGTGAGCAAAAAAAAAAAAAAATTTTTTTTTTTGTTTCAGAAAGAAAAATATGTGATTCTGATAATATTTTTCTCCTGAATTCAAATATGATATCGGTTTTTCTCCATCACGCAGGGTTATTCGAGAGACAGAAATTTATAATTTCAAACATTTAATATTTTCTACATTCGTAACTACACAAAATTCGAACATAGAAAGTAAGAAATGGCGATTTTCTGCTATATTTCGCATGTGGAGCATCCCTCTTTATGGTCCAACAATAATTGGCCAGCATATTAGGATTCCATTTGCCTTGATATCTCTTTTCCATAGCTGAAATCTATTGATGAAAGTGTTCCCCATTTTATTTTACAATAGACAAATAAACGAAAAAAACGTTTATTAAAAAATAATTATTTAAACCCATTAATTGAAATTGAAATAAAAAAACTGTGGGTGATGGAGAAATTCCGAATACATATTTGAAAACACGATAAAAAACTGCATTAAGTACAACTATTGGTACTCATGAGTTAAAAATAATGTTGACCAGTGTAATTAAAGAACCACCAATTAATACATACATATTATAAATTTGTATTCAAGACATAACCAAATCTATTATAGATAGACGAAAATATTGGAAGGGTCATATAGAAAGAATGGAAGAAAACCGATTTGCAAAAAGAGCTAAAGAAGATAGACCAATGGACGGGAGAAGAACAAGAGGAAGACCAGCCAAGAGATGGATAGACAGTGAATGCAGATCCAATACGTCTTCCTCCGATGAATGATTTTGCAAATAAACAGGATGAGAATCCTACAAATTATGTTTAAAGAAGAAGAAGAAGAAGAAGAAGAAATTATATAGGCAAATCTCAATAACTTACAAGAAGAAGCTAATGATCTGACGAGCGTTCTACGAAATCTCAGTGTCTATGGGTTAGAATTAGGGTTCACTCGATACTTAGAAGCGAGTAACGTGGTACGACGATCCAACAGGTACCATACAAATCACTGTACATCAAAATCAAATAATGTATCGGACACATGTATTCCTTACATTAAAACAGTATTGATTCAATTTTGAAAAATCTTGAAATTTTATGACTATTTAACTGAAGCCCCAAATGGTAGTCAATTACCAATCACGTTTCAGTGAATTTAGGTTTTACAACCAATCACAGTTGTATTTCACCTCATTCTTTATCAATTTCTCTTTATCTGCTGCTGCTCTTGTGATAAACAAAGCTCCTCCTTTTTATTATTCTGAACAGGTCAGAACATTATTTTTCTCCAACAAATACAATGAATATAGCAAATAATGAACAGATTCCTCGATTTTACTGAGGTCTTTACTAAGAATATAAATTAATAACCTACAATGCTGATTATAATATACAGTTTGATGTGTTTCATTATTTCTCCATTAGGGTGAATTCTTACAATATTGCGATCATATTCGGCAATAAATAATATGATCAAGTTGCAGTGAATATACATAACCTCAGATTTTTATTTGTTTTCAAACATCGCAGTTTACATTAAAAATATAAATATTTTAAAATACCGGTAACTATATTTAAATAATGACTTTTGAGTAAACAGCTTAATTTTATTCGTTACATAGCCGTAACAAATGCCACTCTTGATTTCCAAATCCTCTAGATAAATTGATGATTACACTGGTCAACATGATTTTTGTCTCATGAGTACCAATAGTTGTACTTATTGCAGTTTTTTTATCGTGTTTTCAAATATGTATTCAGAATTTCTCCATCACCCACAGTTTTTTTATTTCAATTTCAATTCCAACCATATTAATTCTGCCCGAAGGCAGGTCCTTCACTGCAATCATAGCATTTCCATGCTATGCTTGCAGGTTTACTAGGGAATTGTAAGTGTGGTAGCTTCCAGTTGCTTTCCACACCGGTGAAGGATGATGATAATGATAAGGATGATGATGATGATGGACATATGATTTCGGGGACCGTTTGGCCCTTAAAGTTTTCTTGACATTTGTCTTACAGGTGAGGAAAAATCCCGATAAAAACCTCACCCAGAAAAACTGTCCCGACCGGGATCGAACCCGGGCCCGCTGCGTGACAAGGCAGCACGCTATCTCGAGACCACAGCGGTTGACCAAATTCAATTAATGGATTTAAATAATTATTTTTTAATAAAGTTTTTTTCGTCCATTTGTCCATTGTAAAATAAAACCAAATGAGCTAACTCAAGAGATTTCTGTTGGGGAAATTATATTATTAAATAGAATAGTTGGTTGGAGATTCCTTCTTATATAATAACGCTATCATTAGCCCTGCCTCTACGATTAACATTTATAGTATTCGGGCGAATCAATAATACCCAGCACATATTTGGAAAAGAGATATCAAGGCAAATGGAATCCTAATATGCTGCCGATTATTGTTGGACCATCAAGAGGGATGCTCCACAGGCCAAATATAGCAGAAAATCGCCATTTCTTACTTTCTAGGTGAGTCCCAATGTTCGAATATTGTGTAGTTACGAATGTAGAAAATATTAAAGTATTTGAAATTATAAATTCCTGTCTCTCGGAAACCTTGCGTGGTGGGGAAAAAAACGATATCATATTTGAATTCAGGAGGAAAATACTATCAGAATCACATATATTTCTTTCTAAGACAAAAAAAATTGATTCTTTATACACTGATTAATAAAACACAGTTTTTCTCAAAATGACGAAAAATGAGTTGTATCAGTACGCCACATATAATGCTAGGTACATATTTGTTAATACGCTACGTGATATTCATTGTGTAAACACGAGTAATTAATTCAGTTGTTGGAAAAAAAAACATCGAGAGAAAAAAAGTAAAAACTCAATTTCGCAAAACGGGGCGAGGTGTTGAAATTGACGTAATTAATAATACAAAGTTTATCCAACAGTTAATTATGTGCTGGGATATGTAGATTATAAACAAAGCAATTCTAATTAAATTTACACTTCGGATAAATTAAATGAACAACCAAGTTTTTTTATTCCTGCCTCGTTGCAAAAACTAGTTAATTGCATGTGTACCACCACATTTCAAATATTCGCTATCGAATAACATTATTTAATTCTCGAACTAGCGTAAATAACTGATTAAGTGCCACATTGAATCATTTTTGTCTGGTTCTAGGCTAATATCTGAATGGTTTAAGGCAAGATGCCTTCGTGCAGAGCTATAGGATTTGCGTTGGTTCGAATCTCCGCAAGGAAAGTAATTTTCTCATGGAATTTCGGCCACTATGAGATCGATACCCCCCAGCATCTTGAAGAATTTGGGTAGCTATGAGTAGTGGCCCCAAGTTGAGAGAACCAACTATTATGGCGAAGGGATCCGACATGACACCCCAATACCGGCTAGATGATCGTCCATCTTTATGACTATTTAACTCATGCCCCAAATGGGATTCAATGACCAATCACATTTCAATCATTTTTTAATTATAACCAATCACAATCGTGTTTCACCTTGAATTTATCAAATATATTTACCATATTAAACAAAACTCCTCCTTTTTAACATTCTGAATAGGCCATCGCATTGTTTTTGCAGTGACTGAACACGGTAACAAATACGGCTACCAGATTGTAGTGCACGAATGTCAGCTGATCGTGCTTGCGGGAGATAATATAAAAACATTTGTAGCAATTGATTATACCACAAAAAAAAAATGAACCACTGTTTGCACTTTCATAAACGAATTATTTCCCAGAAAATAACGTTGCAGAAAAATAGAATTGACATATTTACATCATAGGGCATCAGAAATTAATTAATACCTATAATGTTGGTATAAGAGTGCATTCTTACAATATTGTGATCCTTTGGCAATAAATAATATGATC
This sequence comes from Diploptera punctata, assembly GCA_030220185.1. Lineage (NCBI taxonomy): Eukaryota > Metazoa > Arthropoda > Insecta > Blattodea > Blaberidae > Diploptera > Diploptera punctata. Next base: position 44,913 of record JASPKZ010002828.1, read on the forward strand.
TGGTTGCAGTGATGAACAAGCGTAACAACCGTTTCTCATTTGTTTTCAAACATCGCAGTTTACATTAAATAAATAAATATTTTAAAATAACTATATTTAAATAATGATTTGTGAGTAAACAGCTTAATTTTATTCATTAAATAGTCCTAACAAATGCCACCCTTGATTTCCAAATTCTCTAGATTAATTCACTCCTCACTTCGACAGTCGTGAATTTATCGATAATTTGGAAATCACTCGTGGCATTACTTACAATAATCACATGTGGGTGTGAGGCCAGCAGTGGCGGGCAGGCCAAGGGCCTTCTAAGTCAGTCGCGCTATGGAGTTATGCTTAAGGTAATACGTACTCAATGCGTTTTAATATTTCAAGAAAATAAAAATCGTTAGCATTAGCATATGATCTTCTGTGGAACAGTAAAATATACCAACTAAGAACCATGAAAAATATAACCAGAAAAAATGGCATTTAGATCATCTTGCTAACATGACGTTTACTTTAAGGGATGGGTGAAATTTCTATTTTCTACATTTTTTTAAGCTACATACTAATTTTTTGTACACCCTTTTATGCCATCATAAGTAATGTTATGCTGAAGTTTCATTCTTCTAGGCTTAAAAGTTTTTGAGTTATTGAAGAAAATCCATTTAAACATTTGCATATTAAATTTTTAATTTTTTAGTAAAATTGTTGATGTTTTTTTACAATACCACTAACTCATTTAGAACAACACTATGCATTAACAATTCTATATCATTATAATAAAAGAAAAAAATGTATACATACATCCTCTGCATATGAAAATTATTTTTTTGTAAAATTACTACACATATTTTATTTTTTATTTAAAAAACTATTAATGTTGTTTCAAAATCCATGCATAGAATTGTTAGCTACAGTGTGTGGGACATGCAGTAAAACTGTTGTGCTTCTATCGTTAAATTTGTCAATGCTATTATGATTTGAATGTATTGAAATGCAATGAACATAGTAAGGATGTGGGGACGATAGATGGCAGCCTTTTTAAATATGACGTCATTAGGGAGAGTTACAAGCGCCATAAGACACTGACACGTCACCAATTTATACTTTAAGGTACATAGTATTTTTAATACAAAAAACGCTAAATTTGACCAAAAATGTCGAAAATTTCACCCATCACCCCCCTAACGGGAGGAGAAAAGATAACGAATATTTGAGAATAAAGATTAAGGAAAATTTTTGCACCAAAGAGAAATTAATAGGCAAATGAAAAAAAGACTACATAACACTGATAATAATTCGTTATTGTACGGTCAAAGATTTCCTCTTAAAATTAAAACTAACAAATCCATCCATCCATCCATCCATAGTAATTTTGCCCAAGGGCAGGTTTTTCACTTCAATCATAGTATTTTCATGCTATGCTTTGCAGCTTTACTAGGGGATTTTGGTGTGGTAGCTTCCCGTTGCTTTCCACACCGGTGAAAGATGATGATAATGGTAAGGATGATAATGATGGTGATGTCCGGATGATTTTCGGAGACCGTTGGGCCCTAAGCTTCCTAACATTTGTCTTACAGGTGAGGAAAAATCCCGAAAAATCCTCACCCAGGTGCCTGTCCCGAACGGGAATCGAACCCGGGCCCGCTGAGTGACAAGGCAGCACGCTACCTCGAGACCACAGCGGTGGACAACTAACAAATAATAAAATATTATTTTACTTGGAAAAATTATAGAAGTTTTATAATAAATCTGTAACTGTATATTAAAAGGTCATATTGTCTGCAATTGTGTTTTTTGTAAATTTAGAATTAATATATGTAATGATTTCTCACGATTTAGTATCATTTTGGGTCGCAGAATTTTTTTTTCTAGTTATAAATGATATTCAGCATCAAAGACAGGATGATGTAGAGTAGATCATATTTAATTACACACACGGAATTGATCAACATAAACCTGTCAC
>JASPKZ010002829.1:0-59056 GCA_030220185.1 Diploptera punctata
GATAGTCAGGAATAGCAGTAATGGCCAACTAATAGACAGCGTATTGCTATTAGCAATTCTAACAGTAACAATATTTCTACATTTGTGTTAAAATTAAAGGATTGCAAGAATAAATCATCGTAAATTATTATTTTTTTTTCTTCTTTTTTGTCTATCATGTTATTGCTTAAATAATCACATTTTGGGTTAGTTTTTAATATTTTTTTGGTTTTAAAACTTGATATATAGACATTTTTTTGGATATCCGTGATGATCCTAACTGGTATAATTCGCAATTATTGCTATCTCCATACTGATATATTATTTTACTTGTTTTCCTCGGCAGAGTCATAACGAATCGAATATTACATAGTGAGACAGGATTCAATGCCAGGACCCGCAGGACTAAATCTACATAATTTGAAATAAAAACCGCAAAACGCACAAATTATTGTTGCAGTACGGTAAGTGAAAATATTTATTGTTTTTTTCACAAAATGCCTTGGTATTGAATCATAAATTGAGTTTATTTTAATGGATGTCGTCATATCTATGAAGAAAACATTATTATATTAAAGTAGCCATGAGTGAATTCTGATACTCCGAATCTAATAAAGGTATTTTCTTTCAAATGTTTATCACAAATGTAATACCAGTGTGAATAATTTCTTCTTCATTATCATCCAGGGATTAAGCCTGTTGGCTCGATGCGGTTTCATGAAAGCTAGAATTGTTGAAATTGTTCAAGACCAAGTTCCTGTGTGGACGTCCAATATTTCTCCTTCCGTATGGTTTGTAATTCAACAATAATTTTGAAAATCTTTCTTCTGGTATTCTATTGACATGTTCTTTTCCTGTCGTTCCTATATTTAATTATTCGATCTCTTAGTTTGAAAATATTTAGTTCCTTTCTTATATCTCTTCATTTCTTTTCTTATCCAGCAGAGTATATCCTGCTATATTTCTTAAAAAATCTCATCTCAATTGCTTCCAATTTTTGTTCTAGTCTTTTCTACTAATCGTCCCAACATTCTGAACCATACATCAATACAGGAAAGCCATAACTTTATAAAATTTCATTTTTGTTTCTTTTCTTCTGTTTTTAAGGGTTCTTTTAATAGTGCCACACATTAGATTAAATGCATTTATTTTGTCATTAATATCTTCAGTTTTAACATATGATAAATTGAAACATAGACATTTAAAACTATTCACTTGCTCTAATATGTTATCATCAATTACTATTTTTGCTCCTAAGGTATCATGTCCTTTAAATGCTAAAATTTTAGTTTTATTCTTGGAAATTTTAAAATTATAACTGGCACTTATTTTTTCCAAATTACAAATAGTTCTTTGTAGATTAATAACTTCTATCTTAAATTTCAAGTGATTTATTTTATTGGTTCTCAAGTTTTGACTTTTGTGTGTGTGTTTGTGTTTTTATATAAGTTCCTTGCAGCGTAATTATCATTATTTTGTTCCAATGTTTGCTCTGGATATTCGTTGTACTCTCTGTTTTCAAAATTGAACTGGATTTTTTTTGTGCGATTAATGATTTTGAGTAAAAAAAATTGTTTGAATTGATTTTTCCATGTTGACGGAAACTGAGATATCTACGACCAATATAAAAAAAGTTCATGTCCTGCCCATCGCAATCTATGAGACTTAACTGTTCTTATTATATCTGGCTTCCTATAAAGACCATGTAGTTCATTGTTCAGTAGTCTTCTCCATTCACCTGTCTGTTCATCTCTCTTTGGTCCAAAAATTTTCCTAAGAACTTTATTCTCAAATACCCGTAATCTCATTTCCTCCCTTAAAGTAAGAGTCCATGTTTCGCATCCATATAATATAACTGGTAGAATAATAGTTTTATATATTTTCAGCTTAACGTTTTTTGAAAGGAGTTGGGACATTAAAAGTTTCTGCAATGATTCTAATGATTTTTAAAACAAAGTTGCAGAAGAAACAAATAAGTATGCAGCTTTATCACAAAGAAAAGCTGAAAAAATCGATAACAACTGGGAAGAAACAAATGCAGAAGAAATACGAGCCTGTATAGGAATTCTGATTTATATGGGCCTTGTTGACCTTACAGAAATTGACGATTATTTTCAAGGCGATTTATGTGTCTGCCCTATAGTAAGACAAGCCATGACACTAAAACGATTCAAAAAATTGTACCAATATTTACATCTGAATGATGATGAACAAAGATCTGACCAGCAGAGCAAAAATGTTGACGTTTTCTATAAAGCAAGACCAGCTCTAGATCTAATGGAAGAATTCAGACAGATGTACATACCAGCCTATGGACGAGGCAATGATCGGTTTCAAAGGGAGGTTTTTTCTGAAACAATATCTACCTGGAAAGCCAACTAAATGGGAGATCAAGGCTTGGGGCCTAGCTGACAGTGCCAATGGTTATCTTCTGAAATGTGGAATTTATAAAGGAAAAAAAGAAATTCGACCACAGGATCTTTTACTAGGGGAACAGGTGTACTACAACTTACAGAAAATTTCTGGGGAAAATGGCATCACAATTATTTTGACAATTTTTTCAGCATCACAAATCTTATGAAAATGTTACTGGCGGAAGACACTTATAGCTGTGGCACTAAAAGGGCAAACAGAAAGAATTGGCCAGCCGAATTTAGAAAACCAACTCTTTTGAAATTGAAAAGAGGCGAGTCCAGAAAAATGCAGCATGAAGATGTGACGGCGGTAGTGTGGCAAGAAAATCGTGTTGTTCTTCTCCTTTCCACGAATTCCGATCCCCGGACTGATGGTTCAGTCACAAGAAAAACAGTGAAAAAGGCAATGAAGAAATAGAAATTCCGTGTCCTAATGCCGTCATAAATTACACGAAGCACATGGGAGCCGTGGATAAGTGATCAGAAACGCGAATGTTATGGTGTGGGCCGATTTTCAAAAAAGTGGTGGGAGTTTCTGTTACATTTTGTGCTAAATGTGTGTATTGTGAACTGTTTCATCTGATATGAGCGTGACAAACCAGCTCTCGAGTACAGCACACGGAAACTTGGTGCGTCAGCTAATAAGTACGTTCATATCTCGCAAGCGTACAGGCAGGAAGAGAAGTTTGCCCATCGGAACTGCATCCCCTAAACTTTTTCATTCTTTGGAAAAAATATCAGGCCGTGCAAAAGTGTGTGCTTTGTGTATAGAGAGAAAAAAAAAGGTCCATCTGGAAGGGATAAACAGACAACATTTAAGTGTAAACAGTGTCACCTTCCATTGTGCCGTGTGGGATGTTTTTTGGAATACCACCAGCAGTGAAATGTGGAGGTGCAAAATTAGGTGAGTACGTTATTACATGCATAAATATATTAGGAATTAGATAAAAAAATAATTATGATCCTATCTTTTTCAGTTTAATTTTTATGATTTGTTTTCTTAAGGGGGGACATAGATTCTGCTATAGGTATCTAAATTTAAATGCCCATTAAAAAAACCCGGCCATCCTGTCCTAGTAGGAGAACGGTAAATGGGAGCGGCACAGTTCCAATTTCTGTCTTGAAACAAATATTTCTTTTGGACATTTGTGTCAAACTGTATGGTGGAGACTCTCATTAGCATTTTGGGTTTTTCTTTTTGTGCCCTCTCCAACAATACATCTGATGTCAATCTTTGATATATTGGTATCATTTTTGCCACTAGTTCTGGGGAAGTTTAAAAATGGCCGCCAGAACTTTAATAATGGCGAAATAGCTATAAATTATATATTATCTTGAACAGAATTTTAGGATGACAACGGGCCACGAGTTGTCTGGCAAAACACCTTCACAAAATCAATGTTCTGTCTTCACCGAAATGCATTTTATTCAATCACCCTGATGAAGGTGATCTGAACAACTGTATCGCTGTCAAACATGAAGAGAGAGATGCAGCACGTTAGACAACAAACAACATCTTGAACAGGAAGCTTTGAGAGGTCATCATCGTCAAGGATTCGACCTTAAGGTCTCTTCCGATCTCATGCTAGAATTGGTCTGTCCATCTTTTACTGGGTCTTCCTACATTTCTTCGTCCTAGTGGTTTGTAATGAAGAATCTGTTTCGGAATTCTATTGTTATCCATTGTATTGATGTGGTCCATCCATTCATCTCTGTATTGTGCAATAGTTTGAATGTATTTAGTTCACTTCGTATATTTTAATTTAATTTTCGATCTGTTATTGTACAGCATCCAGCCACACTCCTCAGAAACCTCATTTCTGACGTTTCTATTCTTCGTTCCTGGTTTTTAGGTAAGACCCAGTGTTGGAACCACATTTTAAAAGTGTCTCGTTTCTAGTTACTTTGAGACTTAATTATATGTCGCCACACAAATAATTAAATTTATTTATTTTGTTTTCAGTGCCTTCAGTTTTCTACATGACACATTGTATTCCAGGCAATTAAAATTGCTCACTTGTTCTATTATTTTATTCTCTAATTGGATTTAGTGGCGCACACCCTAGAAAAACTAAACCTGTTGTTTTTAGAGTAGATATTTTCAAGTAGCCTATTTGTGACAGATTTATAAAACACAAAATGTGTATTTTGGTCCATTTTCACTCAAATTTCACTCGTTGATAGCCTTAAAAAACTTTTCGTCATTACAGTATTGTAAAGTTGTGTAGCTAATTGTTATGTGATCTTCCCCATTCACCTAAATGTAACTTGAATTAATACAGTAAAACTTGTTTTAATCCGGATCGTGAATAATGCGGAAATCTGTCCAATGTGAACAAATTAATTGGTCCCGGCAAAATAATAATTTTAAGTGTATTTATTTTGTATAAAATGTAATCTGTCCAACGCGGAAAAAGGAAGGACATTTCTACACGATTCATGAAAGCAAATGTTTATAAGGCGGAAAGATAAGAGGGGGAAATAAATTAGTTTCAACTTCTTTGAATTCCCGTTAGGCGAATTAAAATAGGAGATGATTTCTGCCGCCGGGTGAAGTAGAGTTTCTACCTGTATCTAGAATTTTCTTTCGGCCTCACTGCACACCCGTTTTGCGAAATACAGGTTCATTTAACAAATATTTGGCGTGTTACGCCTGTCTTACAAATAACCAGTGCACTGTAAAATCTTAAATAAGTATAAGATCTGAGACCGATTGTGTACGTATCTTCCACAGGTAGCGTTCTCAATTTACGGAATAAAGATGGCTAAATCGTATGTATCATTGTCATTAAACGAAAAAGTGAAAGTGATTGAAGATAAAGAAAAACAAACTCTGAGTACGCGAAATAATGACTAAATTTAAATGTGAAAAAACACCAAGTTTGAGATTTTTAAAACACAAAGAAAAAAATGAATAAATGGACGCAAGGAAACGGTAAAAAAAGGAGGGAAATGAAGAAATCAATGAGAAAAGGGTGTTTTACAACTCCACGATAAAAAAATCTCCAAATATCCGGTTCGATGCTCCAAAGTCAAGCTCTAGCTGTTGCTAAATCCCTGGGGAATAACGATTTCAAGGCATCTTTAGGTTGGTTATGGACAGTTTTAAAAGACGACACAATGTAGTGTGGAATGAAATTTGCTGGGAATCAAAGGATGTGGACAAAAATATTGTTGGTGTGTGGAAACCGAAACTACATACTTTAATTTCAGGATACGCGCCTAAGAGACATTTTTAACGCTGACGAAACGGACTGTTTTTTTTTCGCGCGTTACCGTCGAAGTCGCTCGTACCTGCTATACTCCACTTTCCAACAGCATCGGAACTACAATATTAATCCAAGGTACATAAAAATACATATACGGTGCTCCATAATCCAAGACTGGTTAATAATTTTTGTTTTTTATAATGCGGAATGTTGTCTAATGTGGAAAGAAAAAATTGGTCCCATGCGATTCCGCTTTGAACAAGTTTTACTGCATTATAAGCTAATGGTTTAAAATATCTTAAATACCGATATATTCATGTTTTAGTCTCGCGCCATGTCCGAATGGTTTAAGGCACAGGGACTAGCGCTGGTTCGAATCACCATGGGGGGGGAGGAAATTTTCTCATGTAATTTTGGGAAGTTTCAGACCTATGTCCACCCAGCATCGTGAGAAATTTGGGTATTTACAATGAGTAGCGGCTCCATGCTGAGATAACCAGGTATAAACGGCTCAGGGAACCGATATGCTGATCATATGTCACCCTTACACTGGGTATCGGTCCCATACTGGCAAAAAAAAACTGCTCGCACATACCAGCAGCATGTCGTAAAGACATTAAATAATTTTAAGATACCACAACAAGGATGAAAATAATTTACCAAGGAAAGAAATGAATTAAACATGAGGTAAGGTTATTAAAAAACTAAGTTCATACCAATTCTTTTAATTATGCCCAATATGTAACATACAATTTTTATATATCATGTACCATTTCGTAATATGTATTTATTCATATTGGGGTTTCTGCAGGAATAAGAAAGTGGAGACAATATCAAATATACAAATGAAACATAGAGGTGCAACAGCTGTATAATAAATAGTTCCAGCTTTTCACGCCAGATAGCATTCTATTAGAAATCCTCCTCAGAGTAAACCCTTCCTCCTAACAGACCTCGAACTACCCGCTTGTCTTCTTAACATAAGTGAAAACTTAAATTTGTTTAAGCCAGAAACATTACATGCAATCAAAGGAAATCTGTAAAACAAAAAATTCAAATATTATTAAACAAAAGTTATCTTTAAGGCTTTCATTTAATCTTTGTTCTAAAAAGTACGTACTTACTCACTGGCACTATCGAACCCGTAGGTTCATGGCCGCGCGGACACAAGCCCTCCATACATCCCTATCCTGAGCTAATGCTTTCCAATCATTCCCTGTATAATCCACTTCCCTCAAATCATAGTTAATGTTGTTCTCCCACCGCATTCTTGGTCTACCAACTGGGCGTTTTTCCCTCTGGCTTTCCTACAAGAAGCTTCCATGCACGTCTTTCATACCCCATACGCGCAACGTGTCTTGTCCATCGCAGTGTACGAGACTTAACTGTTCTTATTATATCTGGCTTCCTATAAAGACCATGTAGTTCATTGTTATGTAGTCTTCTCCATTCACCTGTCAGTTCATCTCTCTTTGGTCCAAAAAATTTCCTAAGTACTTTATTCTCAAATACTCGTAATATCCTTTTCCTCCCTTAAAGTAAGAGTCCATGTTTCGCACCCTTATAATATAACAGGTAGAATAATAGTTTTATATATATTTTCAGCTTTAACGTTTTTTGAAAGGAGTTGGGACATCAAGAGTCTCTGCAATGCATAATAGCACGGCATTTCCACAATTGAGCCTACGTTTAATTTCTTTGTGCATCTCATTTCTATTTGTGATTGTTGTTTCTAGGCATTTGAATTCAGCCACTTCCTCAAAATTTCCCTCATTTGTCATTAGCTGTCCATTTCCATTATATAATGTATTCTACGTAAGTACTTATATATTATAAATTTCACTATTTGCTATAAGCTTTTAGAAGCAACTTAAACAAATTATTTATTAACCGAATTAATATGTAAAATACATTTTGACTTTTCCACGTTTAGGAATTTGTTGCAAGTGTATTGGCATGTCTGGGAATGTACATTACAGCCCTACCTATCGGTAATTTACTACAATTAAGATTATCATGTAAACATGGGTAGAAGTAATTGGTGGTGGTTTTAGTTTTCCATAAATACAGGTGAGAAATTATTTTTTTATTCATTGTAGGTGGTATTGTGTTTTTATTCGTAATCAATATAAATGTTCATAAGATCGTATATATTTTTTGTTATTAACTATTTAATATACCTCATGCTATTTGAATTGAGGTTAGAGTTGGGAAGTGTTAGTCATTGAAAGAAATGATATTTATTCGAAATTAAATTTAAATTTAATTGAGATGTTTTCTTACACGATCTGAATATGATAGAGGCGTCAACACATTGTTCTCCCGAAGGAAGATTATTCCAAGTAAGTTAATATTATAACAATCTTCTTCAGATAGGAATTGTGTTGCATACATTTAAATATCTATCAAATCGGTTTTATTTTTATAGGTTATTTTACATCTCCACGCTATTCATATAGAGGCGTTATTGTGGGTTGGTTAAGAATAATTTACTGATATTTGGAGGGTCAGCATAAAATATCCTTTAAAAAAAAATATTTGGCATCAAATACAAATCTCAAACCTCAAATAAGAGCTATCTGGGGAAAAGTTCCAGGGTCCACAATAAATTTTTCAAGTCCTACAGAATAACAGTGTGCATGCAGCACAGTTTATAGAGTTTTCACTAGATGTATCCACATATGTGTGAAGTCCTACAAAAGGTTTATAGAATTGTGTCTAGATGGAACCAAGTAGCTGTGAAATCGGGGCTCAAGTCTAGTATTTGTTGCTCACAGTTTTCCATACAACCTTTGGAAAAAACTGCACCTAAACTAGCGTGCCATATTGTCAAAGTTCTATAGAACAACAGTGTGCATGCGCCAGAGTTTATAGAGCCAGCAGCAATAACCCACAATCGAACCACATATCAATTATCCTCAATTACTATCCGTCGCTATGAAATGTAAGTGACCAATCTTTGCAATAAATCCCCAAAATCTCTGTTAAAAAAATATATTAATAATATTAAAATTACCAAACGTTTATTAAAATGGGTGTACACTTACTTATCACTCCCTAACCAGCGATAACCCAAAACAGCGATAGAAAATCATAGACTAAGTAATATACTCTGTGGAGAAAATAGCAGTTAGCATCACAATATTGTCTAACAGTGTCATAATATTGTGATTTGCATATTTAAACAAATGTTTAAAAATTATCAAATAATGTTATAAAAATTGTTTAAAAAGTTTAAAATAATTAAATCCATCCAAAGTAATTCTGCCCAAAGGCAGGCCCTTCACTGCAATCATAGCATTTTCATGCTATGATTGCAGCTTTACTAGGGAATTGTATGTGTGGTAGCTTCCCGTTGCTTTCCACATCGGTGAAGGATGATGATGATGGCCATATGATTTCGGGGACCGTTTGGGCCTTAAAGTTTTCCTTACATTTGTCTTACAGGTGAGGAAAAGCCCCGATAATAACCTCACCCAGAAAAACTGTCCCGACTGGGGATCAAACCCAGGCCCGCTGCATGACAAGGCAGCACGCTACCTCGAGACCACAGCGGTGGATAATGTTAGTAAATACAGAAGAAGAGCTATAGTTTACAACAATATAACTGAAAAATCAAGAGTAAATAACAGTGCAATTCAGCCCTACACTTTTTCCAAAATCGGTATGACCAATTGAATGCCGAACAGAAACTCAAAAAACAAAACAAATCAATGAAACAACCGATATGAAAGTTTTAAGGAAAATCGTAGGAAAATCACTGAGAAAGAAAATTTGCAGCTCTGTTATTAGAGAAGAATGTGAAATTGAACCTATAAACCTTTGGATAAATGATAGAAGACTAAATTGGAACGATCACATAGATAGAATGGAGAACAGTAGAAAGTACGTGACTGGACACCTCAGCAGAAAAGGCCTTTAGGAGGACGTCACCATACCCCGGACCTGTAGTGAATGAACACGCAACAAGCTGCCAGCTTTCATGCATAGAGGAAGAAGAAGAAGATATGACCAATCTTTGCAATAAATTCCCAAATGTTTATTAGAAACGGATGTACAGCTTTCATTCTTGTGAGACATTTATTTTATGAGTTATTAAATATTATATTTTTAAAAATTTGCATATATTACAATTAAATGGGTTTCACAATTTAGTAAAATGTCTGATTTTTTTTTTTTTTTTACATGGCCCCTAAAATATTTAGAAAAAACATCATGCATTAGAATTCTTATAATGTGAATACAAAGGAAGAAAAAAATTAATAATTGCATACATTTTATTTTTTATTTCTTAGAATACTACTTCAATCATGAAACCCATGCACTACTTTGTTACCCATTGTTTTTAGGACATGCAGTAAAAATTTGAACTTTCTAGGACAACATTTCTGAATTCCATTCAATTTTGAATGTACAAAACTGCAGTGGAAATAAAAGTGTGGAAAAACAAGTTTAAAGATTTACATGCAGGTGGTATTTAACTGGGGCAGCCTTTTAACTCTGACGTAATTTAGGGCACTTAGAAGCGCCATAGGCCTCTGAAACTTTGCCAACATATACATTTGAGTACAGACTATTTTGTAGTACAAAAAACAAAAAAAATGCCAATTTTGATCTCAAATGGTCAATTTTTCACCCATCACCTCCCTTAAACTAGTGTTGGAACTTTCTTCTTCAGTTCCATCATCAGTAATTTCACAACCATTGTTTTGTTGTCCTGAAGTCAATTGCGAAATTACTGATGATGGAACAGAAGAAGAAAGTTCCAAAATTAATTTAAGAAGAAGAATAATATGAGGTAATAGCTGATAGTGTTAATGTATGTTGTGTTGTAGGTAGAGTACGCAATTGAAGCTATAAAACTTGGCTCCACGGCTATTGGCATCTGCACGTCAGAGGGAGTTGTTCTGGCCGTCGAGAAGAGAATTACTTCACCGCTCATGGAACCAACCACTATTGAAAAGATAGTTGAAGTTGATAAACACATTGGTAATCTGATTATTATATTAAGTAATGTCCCACGCCGTAGCCGAGCGGTTAAGGTAGGAAGCCTTGGCGCAGAGCTACGGGACTTGCGCTGGTTCAAGTCTCCATGGGGGAAGAAATTTTCTCATGATATTTCGGCCAGTATGGGACCGGTGCCCACCCAGCATCGTGAGGCAATTGGGTAGCTACAATAAGTACTGGCTCCAGGTTGAGGAACCAGCTATAACGGCTGGGGGACTCGACATGCTAACCACATGTCACCCCTACACTGGCTGTTGATCATCTACCTCTGTGATTGACAAATGTGGATGTGAAGGGCCAGCAGCCGGCTGGTAAAAGGGCAACCGCTGAAAAGTGGAAAGACCCTCAATCGGATCTTAAGTAATGCCACGAGTGATTTCCAATTTATCTAGAGAATTTGGAAATCAAGAGTGCCATTTGTTAGGACTATTTAACGATTAAAATTAAGCTGTTTACTCACAAATCATTATTTAAATATACTTACTTACTCACTGGCACTATCGAACCCGTAGGTTCATGGCCGCACGGATATAAGCTCTCCATACATCCCTATCCTGAGCTAATGCTTTCCAATCATTCCCTGTATAATCTACTTCCCTCAAATCATAGTTAATGTTATTCTCCCACCTCATTCTTGGTCTACCAACTGGGCGTTTTCCCTCTGGCTTTCCTACTAGAAGCTTCCATGCATGTCTTTCATTCCCCATATGTGCAACATGTCCTGCCCATCGCAGTCTACAAGACTTAACTGTTCTTATTATATCTGGCTTCCTGTAAAGACCATGTAGTTCATTGTTATGTAGTCTTCTCCATTCACCTGTCTGTTCATCTCTCTTCGATCCAAAAATTTTCCTAAGTACTTTATTCTCAAATACTTGTAATCTCCTTTCCTCCCTTGAAGTAGGAGTCCATGTTTCACACTCATATAATATAACTGGTAGAATAATAGTTTTATATATTTTCAGTTTAACGTTTTTTGAAAGGAGTTGGGACATCAAGAGTCTCTGCAATGCATAATAGCATGCATTTCCAGAATTGAGCCTATGTTTAATTTCCTTGTGCATCTCATACCTATTTGTGATTATTGTTCCTAGGTATTTGAATTCAGCCACTTCCTCAAAATTTCCCTCATTTGTCATTAGCTGTCCATTTCCATTATTTAATGAATTCCTACGTGTGACCATATATTTAGTTTTATTGATATTTACTTCCAGTCCTAATTTCTTAGTGTTACTCAATAGTGTGTGCGTGTTGGCCTTTAGTATCTCCTCGCTATCGGCCAGTAGTACTACATCATCTGCATAAACTAACAGCTTATTAATAACATTGAGTTGTAAGCCTTCCTCATTCTCTAAAGATTTAATGGCATGCTCTAGTACAAAATTAAACAGTAGAGGAGACAGTGCATCTCCTTGCTTCAACCCATTCTGGATTTCAAAAGTGTCCGAAAACTGTTTGCCTACATGCACCCTACTCTTTGTGCCATTTAGACACATTCGTATAAGTCTAACTAACTTTTTAGAAATTCCGAACTCCAGCAGGATACTATATAACTTCTCCCTCTTAATTGAATCATATGCTTTTTTGAAGTCTACATACAGTTGATGTACAGTACCATTATATTCCCATTTCTTTTCTAAAATCTGTCTTATACTAAAAATCTGATCTGTTGTCGACCTGTTTCTTCTAAATGCACATTGATGATCTCCTAGAATGTCATCAATATAGGGAGTAAGTCTGCTTACTAATATATTTGTTAGAATTTTGTACGAAGTTGAAAGTAATGAGATGCCCCTGTAGTTGTTGCAATCAGTTTTATCTCCTTTCTTATAAATTGGTACAATAATTGATTCTTTCCATTCATCTGGAAGAGCTTCTTTTTCCCAAATCATACTAAGCAACCAGCGTATCTTGTCCATCAATTTTTCTCCCCCTGATTTTATCAGTTCTGCTGGGATCTCATCTGAACCTGATGCTTTATACATCTTCAATTTTTGAATCGCCATTTCAACCTCTAATGCACTTGGCTCTGCGACTAGCATTTCTGCTGTCTGTAAATTATCCTCCTCAATTTCCTGTTCTGTATGTACATTTAATAGCTGATTAAAGTAACTTTTCCATCTATTTAATATACTCCTGGAATCTGCAATCATATCCCCATTTTCATTCCGAATTATGTTTGTTCTAGCCCGAAACCCTTTCTTCTCTATACTAATTCCCTGATATAATTCTCTAATGTTCCTATTTTTTGCATTCATTTCAAGATCATTAATCTTCTCTCTCAAATATTCCCTCTTTTTACTCTTTAGTAGCTTGGTGGTTTCCCGTCTAATACTACCCAGTTGCTCTAAATTTACCTCATTTGGTTCGTGTAACCATTTCATTTTTGCTAGCTTTCTTTTCTTTACAATGTTATAGTTATTTTAAAATATTTATATATTTAATGTAAACGGCGATGTTTGAAAACAAATGAGAAACATTTATTATATTTAATTTTAGGAAGTGATATTTTGAGGTTATTTTAGTTAAATTATTTTCAGTCTGATCATCTTACCTCAATATTAATGTTGATTTGTTTTAGAAAAATCTGCAGTTGCTGCTCATGTTTGGTCTGAAAAACATAATATAAATTCAGACACTAAATTATTAAAACAGTTAGAAAATAGAAAAGAGCTGACTATGTGGGGTAAAATTCTATATTCAGAAGAACAAAAACAGAGTTATGAACTTTTAAATACCGACGGAGCGTGACCTTGTTTGGAGGTTCTTTGGCCAACCACAGGATGGAGCTGACATCGACATCCAGGGTGTGCAACATAAATCTAACCAGTCTGGACGAGATGCTGACGATGATTATGATATAATCGAAACATGTTCAAGAACAAATCAACATTAATATTGAGGTAAGATGAACAGACTAAAAATATTTATATAATAAATTTGGGAATTTTTAACATTATGAGGTTCAGTTCATAAGAATTAAATGAATCGTGAATTCTTCTTACCTCATAGTTCTATGTTTTTTTAAACACAGCACTGCATTATCAGCGACCATCGTCACCATCCTCAGCCGTTTTCACGACTGTCAATTTTTTTTTCTTTTGCCGGTAATTATCCATACTGCCATCTGGTGTTCTTTTGAAGGAGTCATTTTCTAAACTGCCATCTGGTGTATTTTTTAAGTACTTTGTAATCAAGCTCAGTTCGTCTGGAATCTCGAAGTTCATGGTTCTAGTATGGTTTTTTTGAATATATATTTTTTCTCAAACTGTTAAATCCAAAGGTTTAGATAGATGTTTCAAAGGTTTTGCTTCTTTTTCAATTCTATGATTCTCTAATAAACTATGTGCTGCTATAGCTGATTTTTCAATTTCTCCATTCTTTATGTTTCTGAAGTGTTCCTTTTTGTTTTTCCTATATGAGCTTGATTACAAAGTTCTTCAAATGTACAACAGATGGCAGTTTAGAAAATGATTCCTTCAAAAGAACACCAGATGGCAGTTTGGATAATTACCGGCAAAAGAAAAAATTGACAGTCGTGAAAACAGCTGAGGATGGTGACGATGGTCGTCGATACTGCAGTGCTGTGTTTAAAAAAACATAGAAGTATGAGGTAAGAAGAAATCATGATTCATTTAATTCTTAAAGATTAAAAATAATTTAATTTAAGAAAAAGAAATTAACTTGGACCAGTAACTCCTTACAAAGGAGAGGCTGTGGCTCAACAATGCGCTACGTCATTATAGATAGATAGATTTTAAAGGAGATAATTGTGATAGGGATGTGTGGAGAGCTTATGTGTGCACGGCCATGAACCTATGGATTCAATAGAGGAAGTTAGTGATATTTGTTATAATAGTTGTATAATGTATATTTGAAGAGAAAAATTATATGCTCAGACCAGGACTTGAACCCGGGACCCTTGGTTCTCTAGACCAAGTGCTCTGCCATCTGAACTACCTGAGCAAGTACCGATCTAAATGCAAATTTTTCTCTATATACTTTGTAATTCCCCCCACCAAATGCTATGAAGCCTTTGCTTCTATCTTTGCAAATGGCGGCTCCTTTATAATTTTTCTCTTCAAATATGATTTATCCATCATTGAGATGTATGAAATTAATAATAAAAACATCGAAAAAAGCCGTACTGGCATTTATAATGTAATGTAAAAATTCCCAAATATGTCTCCTTGATAAAGGAGCCGCCATTTGCAAAGATAGAAGCAAAGGCTTCATAGCATTTGGTGGGGGGAATTACAAAGTATATAGAGAAAAATTTGCATTTAGATCGGTACTTGCTCAGGTAGCTCAGATGGTAGAGTACTTTGTCTAGAGAACCGAGGGCCCCGGGTTCAAGTCCCGGTCTGAGCGTATAATTTTTCTCTTCAAATATGATTTATCCATCATTGAGATGTATGAAATTAATAATAAAAACATGGAGTTGTACAATGTGTTTGTGTGACAGGTTGTGCAGTGAGTGGTCTGATGGCAGACTCGAGCACGTGTGGAGTGTCAGAACCACTGGTTCATCTACAACGAGAAGAGTCAGTGGCTCAGGCTGTTTGAAACCTCGGAGACTCAGATGATGACGGGGGCGCTATGGTAACATTTACTTCACTTTGTAGTCACCTATCTTTTGTAGCCCAGACTGAGTTAGTAAACTGCAAAGCAATGAAGCTGCTCAGGTTATTCTTCTGAAAAGATTTTTGAAAGAAAAATACAGACCTTCACCGATCTTATCTAATGTCCATGTCCAATATATAGAGGAACTTCGGGTAATTTGGACCCCTGTTTTGAATTTGTTGTTTTTCTTCTTTTAATTAAGGGGGTTTGAATTTTGTTTAATTACAGTGATTATCATTAGTGTTGTAACTATGAAATAGCATTGTTATTTTATTCAAATATGGAAACATCTTCATAATTTATAAACTTTTTTACATTACAAGGAAATATCTACCAATAAAACTAAAATAATGGCCTTTTGTGGAAAATCCCCAATACCGAGCAAAATTTGTTTAAATAACAAAATTTTAGAGGGTTAATGAGTTTACTTATTTAGGATATAAACTCTCTTTTGTTGAAAATTTGGATTTATCGGAGAAAATTGTGAAATTCAACAAATCAATGGGAATCATTAATAGAGTTTTAAAACCTTCATTAGTGCAAAAATCAACTCGTACTCGTCTTTATCAAATAATGGCTCGACCAGTCCTATGTTATGAGAGTGAAGCGTGGACTATAAGGACGAGAGATGAAAGCAGACTAACAGCTTGTGAGATGAGATTTATGCACCGAACAGCTGGCTACACCAAATGGGATCGAAAGAAAAAGTAGAAATCCTTCAAGAACTTAATGTGTCACCAATACTGGACTACATCTCCAGATATCAGCTAAACTGGAAGGAACATGTCTCAAGAATCGCTAGATCCAGGATCCCCAAGGCAATAATGAACTACTGTCCAAATGGGAAACTGTCACTTGGTCGACCTATGAAAAGATGGCACGAAAACTGCTTTCTCAGGCCGTAACAGTTCTTCTAGGACTAATACCTGGCAGGATGATGATGATGATGTACATTACAAGAAATGTCCACTTAACTTCCCTATTCGAATAAAGTGGACCTTAGCTTTTAGTCTATTTTTAAGTTTATTTACGTAATTAATTTACACAG
Organism: Diploptera punctata; assembly: GCA_030220185.1. Taxonomy (NCBI): domain Eukaryota; kingdom Metazoa; phylum Arthropoda; class Insecta; order Blattodea; family Blaberidae; genus Diploptera; species Diploptera punctata. Next base: position 16,281 of record JASPKZ010002829.1, read on the forward strand.
ACAGGCACAGATTAATCTGAAAATATTTTTGGCTGATCATAATTAAAAAGCGTTGATATTTGTTTAATGTTTTGAAAAATTATTGTTGATTACAATATTCACACGTCATTCATCTGCAGCAAGCGACGGTCTTTGTGTTTAGTAAAATTACAAGTATATTAAATAAAATTAATTAAGTAAATAGATTTTACAGATAGCATCCTCATTGATAAAATATACGTATTCATGTAAAGTGGACCCAGGTCCTCATGGAGGGTCCACATTAACCGAATTCCTTTGTTATGTTTAATTATTTTATACAGCCACCACGTCACATGATATCAAACCAAACCCGTCACTATAATAAAACAGCATCTACATAATATAATATATTTAGGAGTTTTTTCATCAATAACAGAAATTAAGAATTGATTCTTAGCTTGAAAAACTTTTAAAGTGGTAATTTTCATAGATATCACAAATAAACCCTTCTTTGCACAAAGAATAAAATAAACTGGCCTTGAACCCGTCAAAGTTGATGAGGAGAAGAAGTTAAAATATTTTCTGTTCGAGGGCAGCACCAATTAAAGAAGATATTAACCGGGTTCACATTACTTGAACTTCCCTACATATATATACATATATACCACCACATGTGCAGACAGTATATTAATTAACTGCTAGAACTAAACAAGCTGCTTAGAAACATTTTAGAAGCTAAAACTACATTTGGTTTTCACTTTTTACTTGTTTTACTTTAATTTTATTCCGACAGCTGACCACATGCACATGATACAGTTTTAAACGGGAGCTTTGGCGCTGGGTTTTAGTGCTTTGCAATTAAAAACGGCACATAATTTTTTGGACATGACCTTTGCACATCAATATGCTTCTCTGTAAGAATTTTAACTGTTGCACCATGTGGAGATTTTCCATAAACACTGCCTTGCAGTTAAAAATGGCAGAACTAACTTATCATCATCCTTCAAGGATTAGATCTATCCTGCCTGATCAGGCTCCAAAAATGAAATATAAGGTTCCAATATCTTTATGATTAGTTGAAAATAGTCACCGTTTCAAATAGTAGAACGGCTGAGGATTAGGTAAAAGATTGTAAATCTCTTAAGCCTGTTTCGATCTCACATCTGTTCAGCCCAGCGCTTTCTTGGTCTTCCCACCGATCTTCTTCCTCCAGGATTATACATCAGTGCCATCTTTGGTATCCTATCCTCTGTCATTCTTTGCAGATGTTCTATCCAATTGTTCCTGTGTTCTTCTATTTGTTGAAGAAGTGGTTGTACTTTTAGTTCCTCTCTAATATTCTCATTTCTAATATGTTCTTCTCTTGTACGACCTTTCACAGCCCGTAGGAAGCTCATTTCCGCTGCCTGAATTTTACTTTTTTCTTTTTCCTTCAGGACCCAGACCTCACTTCCATACATCGCCACTGGTAGTGCCATTGTTGAGTAAAATCTTAGCTGCATATCCTTTCTTACTTTGTTCCTCAGTGCTTGTCTGATTGTTCTACAAATGTGTTGAAATTTCTGCATTTTCTTATTTATATCTTGTTCTTCTTCATAAGTTATATCGCAGCCCAAATACTGGAAGTGTGAAACCTGTTCCAACACTTTATCTTCTATTACTATTTTTGTTCTTACTGGGTACTTTCCACAACACTTTCAGAACTAACTGTTTTCACAATTTTTTATTGATAACACTAAAACTCGTCAATGAACAAATAAAAGAAAAAGAAAATCAGTTGACAAATGGAGGAAAAATGGCACTTAACTGTTTTGTGTTAATAATAATAATAATATTAATGTAATATTTATTGTGGCCGAGTTAAGGCCATAAGGCCTTCTCTTCCACTCAACCAGCACAAATACAAATAAATATTTGACAAATATAGATATACACTATACTAATTATAAACAGTTAAAGATACATTAAATGTAGCAATGTAAATGTCATGTACAAACAACATTTTATACGATAATAATAATAAGAATAATATGATAAATTAAATGAGAAGAATAACGGCTTGTGAAATGAGATTCATGCGCAGAACAGCAGGTTACACCAGATGGGATCGGAAAATGAACACCGATATCTTAAAAGAATATATTAAACAGTACCAACTAAATTGGAAACACCATCTTGAAAGAATGAGTTCAAATCGGATCCCCAAAGCTGTTTATAATTATATATCAAGAGGACGAAGATCACTGGGCCGTCCTATGAAACGCTGGAGGGAAAATTTTCTATAGGATCGTAACAGGCATTGGCCTAATACTTGGAAGGAAGGAGAAGAAGAAATGAGAAGAACACCAATTAATACATATATATGTACCTTCCACTGGGTAATGATGAGAGGTTAGAGCAAATATAAATTTAGATTTCTTTTAAAAGATGCCAATGTCCGGCAGCCCCTTATTTCTTGTGGTAGGGAATTCCAGTTGCGAGAAGTGAAGATGGTATATGACATGGAGTGATGTGATGTCCTATGTTGCGGTATATTAAGCAAGAGACTATGTTGTGATCTTGTGTTAGAGGATAGATACTGGAAACGAGATGATAAATAATTGGGAATCGAGGTATGTAGGATCTTAAACAACAGAACTAGACAGTGTAATTTTCTTCTCTCTTCTAGATGTAGCCAAGACAATTCGTGAAGAAATGTGATCGTATTTTCGGACATTAAATATGAATCTGTTATATAGAGATAGTCCCGCGCCGTAGCCAAGCAGTTAAGGTAGGAAGCCTTGGCGCAGAGCTACGGGACTTGTGCTGGTTCGAGTCTCCATGGGGGAAGAAATTTTCTCATGGTATTTTGGCCAGTATGGGACCGGTGCCCACCCAGCATCGTGAGGCAATTGGGTAGCTACAATAAGTAGCGGCTCCAGGTTGAGGAAACCAGCTATAATGGCTGGGGGACTCGACATGCTAACCACATGTCACCCCTACACTGGCTGTTGATCATCTACCTCTGTGATTGACACATGTGGATGTGAGGCCAGCAGCCGGCTGGTAGGCTAAGGGCCTTGTAGGCCTGTCGTGCCAGGAGAGTTATATAGAGATGTTAACATTTTCATTTCTTATTAAGCCTTTTTACAGTGTCAAAATTTATTGGTGATTTATCTGTTAATATTTTTATACCTTTCTTGGCCAGGTTCTACACTGAGATGGTATCCATGTAGATTAATCTGAAGCTGGTTTGTTATTTTAATTATAGAGTCGTCCGTTTGGAGTAGCGATCCTGTTTGCTGGATGTGATGAGAAAGGACCACATGGATCCGTCCGGAACCTTTGTTCAGTTTGAAGCGAAGGCTATTGGATCTGGGAGTGAAGGAGCACAGGAGGTGTATCACAAGGTATTATTTAATTACAAAATATATATTTTTACTTGCTATTGTATTTTTAAATATTTTTAAGTTTTATAAAGCATAAAGACTGCAGGCTACACTTATGAGTGCCAAAAAATAATGTTACAATCATGAAAATGTGCCATAAAAGTTACCTTCTGCAGTGGTCTAGTGGTTATGATCCTTGCCTCTAGACTGAGGGTCAGAGGTTCAAACCTGGCCTGGGTCAATGTATTTTAGGAATGAAAAATCCAATGCACCAAGTCCTGCAGGAGGAACTCAAGCCATGGGTCCCGGTGTGTGAAGATTTTCCAGTTCATAAAAGAACCTCAAGTCTGAACAAAAATACCTCTGAGCAAAATTTAACTGGCCTTCATTACCATCATCATCCAAAACAATTTTGCTAAGTATAGGGTATTTCCCACAAAAGGCCATCACTTAAGTTTTCTTTGTATTGATTTCCATATTGTATCTTTTTGCAATTATATTAAAATTGTGTATAGAATACTGTAAATCTGTTTCTGTTGGAGCTATTAATACCAAATCATCTGCAAAAAGCAAAGAGTCTATTTTATGGTTTCTATTAATTTGGATAGAACCGTGTCTCATCTGTCGCCAATCTTGAGTATTCTATCCATATATATGATAAAGAGCAAAGGCGAGAGGCCACATCCTTGTCTTACGCCCCTATTAATTCCGGTCCATTCTGTTTGTGTGTTATTGATTCGAACTGAAATCAAATTTGTTTTATAGATATTGTATAAATTTAAAATATGCTGTTGTGGTAGATTGTTGTTTTCTAATGGTGAGATTTGACGCTTAAGTCATTTTCTCTCTGGCTTCCCAGTACAAGCGAACAAGGTCCTTAGAGTGTTGTGCAGTTGGATTTAAAGCTGGACAGACTAGAAGGTGGTGTTTGTGCATGATCAGGTCTGGGTCTTTGCATATGACACATCCGTCTGATTGGAAAACGTTTGTTCTGTGGAGATGGTAAGCCAGGCATTCGTGTCCTGACATCAATACTGCTTCCTTGCGGCCTTTATATTTTATTTCTGTGTGTAGCATATCAATTTTTTCCCATGATTTCCCTCTGGCTGTTGCAATGTTTTCTTTCAGGTTTTCCATTTGGAATGCTTTCTTGATTTCTTCGATCTTTCTGTGGAGGTTCGATTTGGGGTGGGTTGTTATCTGTATTTTGTTACCCTTTTTGGCAAGTCCATCAGCTATTTCATTGCCAACTATTCCGATGTGTGAGGGTATCCACTGGAAGGCTATTAATTTGTTTTGGTTGTTGAGGTATTTCAGAAGTTTACGGCATTCCAAGATGGTTTCATTTTCTGGTGTTTGGTTGGAGGTTATTGCTTGTATTGCGGCCTTAGAGTCTGCCAGAATAACAGCTTTTGTAAACATTTTTGTTCGGAATAGGAGGTTGTGGAGTGCTACTTCTATGGCCTTTACTTCACCATCGAAGGCTGTATTGTTTGTGCCTACTGCAACATATTGACTAAACAGATGAGAGTAGATTCCTGCACCAGCATTTTCACTCTTGGTTTTGGAGCCATCAGTGAAGACTCTTAGCCACTCTGGTTCTGGGAACTTTGTACTAATAGTTTCTAAGGTCATTTGTTTGGCTATTGATGGGTTTGTATCATTTTTCTTTATTATTTCGTCTATTGAGAGGGTTGCATTGTACAGTTGGTAATCTAATGGGCTTGGTATTTGAGGTGTTGGTTCAGTTTTGGCATCTAATTTATGTTTTTGGAAAAGATTACTAGTTTTGTGGAGAAAGGAAGGTTGTGTGATTAAGATCTGGGGTGTTGTGCTTTGAGGTTGGATTGCTTTTGGTAGCGCTGCTAATTTTGTGTGCATGATGCAGGATTTCTTTTCTATCTCATTTTGAATTGAGGGGTTGCCTGTGAACATTCTCATAGTTGCAGTGTTAGTTGATTTTACTGCTCCAGTGACTAATCTTAGCATTCGATTCTGGATTATTTCTAGTTTATTCATTGTGGTGTCTTTAGCTGTTACTATTGTTTCTGCTCCATAGGTTATAATTGGTTTCATGTAGATTTTATATGTTTTGTTTAGGGTGTCCAATGAGCTCCCCCATTTCTTCCCAGCTAATATCTTCAGTATGTATGAGTTTTTGTTCGCTTTTTCTTCGATCTTGTTGACATGATTCTCCCAGTTTAGTTTGTTATCTAGATGGACTCCTAAGTATTTAGTGCAATTGGATTTGGTTATCGGGCTATTGTTGATTGGTATGTTGAAGGATTCACTTGTGTGTCTTAGTGAGAAGTACTGGTAAAATGTTTTTGACATGCTGATTTCCATGTTGTTAATTGTGCACCAGTGTTGTAGCCTTTTTATGGCGTTGTCCATATACTTCTGCAGCTGTTCTTTGTGGTTTCTGGCTGAATTGTTGGCCTTCGTCCATATGACCAAATCATCTGCAAATAGTGCACATTTGATGTGCTGATTAGTTTTGATTTCCTTAGGGAGGTCATTGATATAACTATTGAAGAAGGTGGTGCTTGAGACGGCGCCTTGTGGCAGTCCTGTTTTGGTTTGGACGTTGTTATACTTGGAAGCTATCCATCTTTGTGTTACAAAGGATTTAACCCAGTGTAACATATGGCCTGTTATTCCCATTTTTTGTAGCTTCCAAATAAGGTTGGTGCGCCACACTTTGTCATAGGCTGCTTGTAGGTCTACAAATACTGCTAGGACACTCTCTCTTCTGTTGAAGGCATCCTTGATCTCCTGGGTGAATTTAACCAATTGGTGACTTGTTGAAAGTTTTGGTCTAAAACCTGCCTGTTCTGGAGTCAGAAGGTGTTGTGTTTCCAGATACCAATTTAATCTAGCCATAACCATTCTTTCCATTATCTTGGCTAGTACGGATGTTAAAGATATTGGGCGAGTAGCTATTTATGTCTTCTGCTGGTTTATTAGGTTTTTGAATTATTGTAATCAAATGGTAAAGAGAAAAATTTATGTCTGAACTGGGAATCGAACCCCGAACCTTCAGCTGATGCTCTAACCATTGAGCTAATCCAGGCTTCCCTCCCATCCAAGCATAAATCCTTCCTTTACCTTACTGTCTTGGTCCCACATTCAAATGCTATTAATCTTCATTCACAAATACACAATGAATGGCTTCTACCTGAAAAATTGTTCTCTTTACCATTTGATTAGAATAATTTAGTAGTGTACTTTAATATACTTATTTCAATCATAGTAACAGCTTTAGCTTCTTAATATTAATTTAATAAATAATGCTATAGCTATGTGGAGTCCCTTCATGTCTTCTTCAGGTAGAAGCCATTCATTGTGTATTTGTGAATGATTAATTTAATTTTGAATAGGTATTACAATGGCTTTTTTTCCATTCTGCTGGTATGCTGTACTGTTGTTGCCAAACATTGTTGTAGAAGTCGAGTAATCTTCTTTTCAATGAAGGACCCAGATGTGTTATAAATTATGGAAATATTCTGTCTGGTCCGGCTTGTTTTCGTGTTTTGGTCTTCTTTATTGCCTCTTCCAGCTCTTGTATAGAGAACTTTTTAGTAAATATGTCATGTGGTTTCGTGTGATTGTTTAGGTTGCTCTTGGCAATTTTGGTTTTGATTGCTTTTTGGTTGTCCTTTGCATATTTGTTGAGTTTGTGTTCATTGGCATAGTGGTGGTTAAATTTATTTGCAATTGTAATAGGCTTATTTTCTATTTTTATTGGGGGTTTGTTTCGGTTAGCATTATTATTGTTAACTTTTTTGATAAAAGTGTATACTGATCTACCTTTTGGTGCAAACCCTGCTTTGCTTATAAAGTTGTGGAAGCTAGTTCTTTTTGCTTAATAATTTCTCTTTTGAGAATGGCACTTTGTTTTCTCCAGTGTTGCACGTCTTGTGGATTTTTTGTTCTTTCAGCTGTTTTTCTTAATCTGTTTCTTTCTATTTTTATTGCCTGAAGTTGTGTTTTCCAAAAGGGTTTGTATCTTTTAATCCTCCCCCTTGGTATGTTAGTCTTTGCTCGGTGTAGTATTATGTTGGTTATGTTTCTTAGTTCATCTTTTGGTTTTGTTTTGATTTTTGATTGTTTGGTGTCTGCTTCTGTTTCTATTGTGTACTTATTCCAATTTGCTTTTTTGAAGTTCCATGTGATTCTGGTTTGTGTGGGTGCAAAGGTGTGTGTCCATTTGATCTTTGTGATGACTGCTCTATGCTCCGTACCCCATATCCTCTACTGTGCGAGTTGCAACATTTGAAAGATTTGATGAAATAATGGATAGGTCAGGATTTGTTCCATGTCCATTATAATGGAGGTATGTTTGGTGGATCTTGTTGTTTGTATAGTATTTCTACAGTGTTGGATGCTAGAAATTCTTACTACGGCTTTGACCTGGTGCATTTTGTAAGTATAGCCCCAATTTGGGGAAGCTGCATTGAAGTCTCCCACTATTACAGTGTTACTACGTGTGAGTCTAATATATCTAGATTCAAATGTTTGTTATTAGGAGGACTGTATATTCCATAGATGTTAGTGTGGTAATTCTGTTTCCATACTTCAATTTCTATGATTTCAGATGTATCATACTCATTCATTTGCTTGATAATTACAAAATTTGTGGTGAGGGTTGTTTTACTCCCTACTAGGATTCCACTGGCTATTTGTCTGGATTTATATAAGATATGTTGGTTGTATCCAGGTGTGTTGATAAATTGTTCATTTTGTGGGCTAATATTAGCTTCATTAATTATAAAAATATCTATGCTTTGGATTACTGCTTCATTCATCAATTCTGATACTTTTGCAGTAGATAATCCTCCTGCATTCCACCGGAGGATGTTGAGTGTAGTTCTTTTTTTTTGCTCTAATAAGAGCAGTTTTTGTTTTGTACTGGTGCTTCTTGCGCCTATAATTGTTGTTCATTTTGCAGCAAAATATCAAAATCTGCTCCCAGGGGACACTGCGTGGAGGCGAACAACCTTGTCCCCCACAATCAATTTATAATTTATAATTTACAAAAAAATAGGAGCCAAATTTAATATGGAAATATCAATTAACAAAACTAAAATTATGGCATTTCATGGGAAGGACTCCATACAAAGTAAAATCTGTCTTACTTACTTACTTACTCACTCACTGGCACTATCGAACCCGTAGGTTCATGGCCGCACGGACATACGCTCTCCATACATCCCTATCCTCAGCTAATGCTTTCCAATCATTCCCTGTATAATCTACTTCCCTCAAATCATAATTAATGTTATTTTCCCACCTCATTCTTGGTCTACCAACTGGGCGTCTTCCCTCTGGCTTTCCTACAAGAAGCTTCCATGCAAGTCTTTCATTCCCCATACGGGCAACATGTCCTGCCCATCACAGTCTACAAGACTTAACTGTTCTTATTATATCTGGCTTCCTATAAAGACCATGTAGTTTCATTGTTATGTAGTCTCCTCCATTCACCTGTCTCTTCATCTCTCTTTGGTCCAAAAATGTTCCTAAGTACTTTATTCTCAAATACTTTTAATCTCCTTTCCTCCCTTAAAGTAAGAGTCCATGTTTCGCATCCATATAATATAACTGGTAGAATAATAGTTTTATATATTTTCAGTTTAATGTTTTTTGAAAGGAGTTGGGACATCAAGAGTCTCTGCAATGCATAATAGCACGCATTTCCAGAATTGAGCCTATGTTTAATTTCTTTGTGCATCTCATTCCTATTTGTGATTATTGTTCCTAGGTATTTGAATTCAGCCACTTCCTCAAAATTTCCCTCCTTTGTCATTAGCTGTCCAGTTCCATTATATAATAAGTTTCTATGTGTGACCATATATTTAGTTTTATTGATATTTACTTCCAGTCCTAATTTCTTAGTGTTACTCAACAGTGTGTGCATATTGTCTTTTAGTATCTCCTCGCTATCGGCCAGTAGTACTACATCATCAGCATAAACTAACAGCTTATTAATACCATTGAGTTGTAAGCCTTCCTCATTCTCCAAAGATTTAATGGCATGCTCTAGTACAAAATTAAATAAAGTCTAACTAACTTTTTAGGAATTCCGAACTCCAGCAGGATACTATATAACTTCTCCCTTTTAATTGAATCATATGCTTTTTTGAAGTCTACATACAGTTGATGTACAGTACCATTATATTCCCATTTCTTATCTAAAATCTGTCTTATACTAAAAATCTGATCTGTTGTAGACCTGTTTCTTCTAAATGCACATTGATGATCTCCTAGAATGTCATCAATATAGGGAGTAAGTCTGCTTACTAATATATTTGTTAGAATTTCGTACGAAGTTGAAAGTAATGAGATGCCCCTGTAGTTGTTGCAGTCAGTTTTATCTCCTTTCTTATAAATTGGTACGATAATTGATTACTTCCATTCATCTGGAAGAGCTTCTTTTTCCCAAATCATACTAAGCAACCAGCGTATCTTGTCCATCAATTTTTCTCCCCCTGCTTTTATCAGTTCTGCTGGGATCTCAACTGAACCTGATGCTTTATACATCTTCAATTTTTCAATCGCCATTTCAACCTCTAATGCACTTGGCTCTGCGACTAGCATTTCTGCTGTCTGTAAATTATCTTCCTCAATGTCCTGTTCTGTATGTACATTTAATAGCTGATTAAAGTAACTTTTCCATCTATTTAATATACTCCTGGAATCTGCAATCATATCCCCATTTTCATTCCGAATTATGTTTGTTCTAGCCTAAAATCCTTTCTTCTCTATACTAATTCCCTGATATAATTCTCTAATGTTCCTATTTTTTTGCATTCATTTCAAGATCATTGATCTTCACTCTCAAATATTCCCTCTTTTTACTCTTTAGTAACTTGGTGGTTTCCCGTCTAATAGTACCCAATTGCTCTAAATTTACCTCATTTGGCTCATGTAACCATTTCATTTTTGCTAGCTTTCTTTTCTTTACAATGTCGGCACATTCCTCATCAAACCATTTCTTGTTTTGCCTCTTTTTTAAACAACCAATGCTTTCTGATACTGACAATTTAATAGTATCTCTTATAGCCTCCCATTCTTTATTTATATCAGTTTCTTCTTCGTTTGCCACATTGTCATCTGAAGATTCCAGTACTTCAAATTAGCAATTTTGATTTGGTATTCTTGCCGCATTCCATCATTTTTCAAGTTTTTTAATTCAAATTTTACAGAATCATATCTTTAGCGTTTGTTCCTCTCTAAGCGATAGCCGTTGTCTGATTTTCACTCTGACCAGATGATGATCCGAATTGCAGTCTGTCCCTCTAACTGATCTAACATCGATGATGCTACTGTGCCAGCGTTTATCCACTAATACATGATCTATCTGGTTCCGAGTTTCTCCATCTGGGGACGTCCAGGTGTATTTATGAATATCCTTATGCTGAAATGTTGTACTCTTAACAATGAGATTCTTTGATGTGGCAAATGTGACTAATCTAACCCCGTTGTCGTTACTATCTTCATGGAGACTGAATTTGCCTATTGTTGGTTTGAATATATCTTCCCGCCCCACTTTTGCATTGAAATCTCCTAGGATAATTTTCATATGATATCGTGAAAGGCTATCAAATAAGCATTCTAATTCTTCATAGAACTCATCCTTGATCTTGTCATCTTTATCTTCTGTGGGGGCATGTACATTTACAATTATAAAATCATGTTGTTTACCCTTTAGAATTATGTATGATATCCTATCACTAACAAACTTAATATCTCGGATAGCGGATAGGATCCTCCTTCTGACTAAAAATCCCGTTCCAAATGCAGGGCTTTCTGCGCCACCGTAGTATAATGCAAAGCTTCCTGACTACCTTCTCCTGGCCACCTAACTTCCTGTAAAGCGACTATATCCAAGGGTGATTTATCTAATTCCCGCGTTAATATCTCTAGTGCCCCGCTATTGTATAAAGTCCTAACATTCCATGTTCCTAGGAACATGTCCCTGTGTTTGAGCCTTTGGCATGGGTTCCCTGAAGTAGTCCCCGCCCGGAGAATCCGAATGGGGGACTATTTGACCTCCGGAAAATTTTACCCCAGTTGAACCCATGTCCGCATTTCTTGACGGTTGTATTTTTACGGTGAAAGATCGTCACTCTTTCGCCCAAGGTACTTTTTTTCGTCTGGCTTATCACCTTCAACCAGTCCGGCATTGGTAACCCTATCGGCAGCAATGCTACCGCCGGCATAGCTCTCAGGATCATTTAAACACGCAAGCCACTCCACCACGACAAGGTAAAGATACCATGGAGGGAAGTAAAATCTGTCTCCAGAATAAAATTTTAGAGAGATCTAATCAATTTAAATATCTTGGATATTATCTCTCTATCTGGGATGAAAAGGATATCCCTGAAAAAATTACTAGTTATAATTAAAGTTTAGGAATTATTAATCAAGTTATGAAACCATCCCTTGTACAAAAAAACACGAGATTACGTTTATATAACACTTTGGCTAGACCATTGTTGACCTATGGTAGTGAAGCATGGACACTAAAAAGACAACATGAAAGCAGAATAACGGCTTGTGAAATGAGATTCATGCGCAGAACAGCGGGTTACACCAGATGGGATCGGAAAAGGAACACCAATATCTTAAAAGAATTGAAGACTACGCCAATTTTGGATTATATTAAACAGTACCAACTTAATTGGAAACACCATCTTGATTAATTGGAAACACCATCTTGAAAGAATGAGTTCAAATCGGATCCCCAAAGCTGTTTATAATTATATACCAAGAGGACGAAGATCACTGGGCCGTCCTATGAAACGCTGGAGGGAAAATTTTCTATAGGATCGTAACAGGCCTTGGCTTAATACTTGGAAGGAAGAAGAAGAAGAACTCGCTTTAATATTTGAGGTCATGAAGCATGGCATGAAGAACCAATAGATTTACTGAGAGACTTCATGCTTCAGTTTCTTTTACATGTTTTAAATATAACTGTGTACAAAAACAGTCTGTGATTATAAAAAGCGTGTAGCATCACTGTCAGTAATCCAATTTATACAAAACTGGTGTCATTAGAAAGAAAAATTCAATTATTTTACAAAAAAAATCTAATTAAACTCCATGGTGTGACAGGTCTAGATGGTCCTTGCCAACTGCAGACCTTATATCTACATAGAGGTGGAGGATTATCCAGCCAAGAGGGTGACATGTCAGGTTCCCCAGTTGTTATAGCTGTTTTTTCTCAACCTGGAGCCACTACTTACTGTAGCTAGCCAAATTACTTATGATACTATATAGGTACGGTCCCATACTGGCTGAAATTTTAAGAGAAAATTTCTTTCCCCCTTGGGAATTTGAACCAGTGCAACTCCTTTAACTCTACACCAAGCCTTAACGGCTCAGTTATGGTGCTGGACTACCTCCCTCAAGTACATTCAATGCATGTTCCAAGTGTCAGGCGATATTCACACTCTTGCCTCACATGCTCCAATATATATTCATGGGGACTTATTAAGGTAGAATTTTTATCACTCACCTCATATTGTTCTTCTTATTTGACTATAAACTAGTTTCGGAACATAGTTTTCTGTTCCATCCTCCGTATCGTCACGACCGTTGTTCTGTCGTCTTGAAGAGCTGTCCTTCGCTCCTTCCATTGGCTGACTGAAAATCCTCGAAACCAGGTCATTCTCACCGGGAATTTCAAAGTTCATCAATTTCTTCTTTTTGCTCTTTTGAATGTAGATCTTTTTCCCAAACAGTAAGTTATTTTGGTTTTCTTATTTTAACTCATGCCCCAAATGGGAGTCAATGACCAATCACGTTACAATGATTTTTGATTTACAACCAATCACAGTCGTGTTTCGCCTAGAATTTACCAACTAAAGTTTATCATAATAAAGAAAGCACCTCCTTTTTAACATTCTGAATAGGTCATAGCATTATTTTGCAGTGACTGACTCACTAAGAAATACGGCTACCAGATTGTATATATATATATTGAACACAAAACACATCAGTTTCAAGCTATTTGTGGTACAATAAATAGAACATTGAATAATAAAGCCCATAAACAAACAAAATTCAAATTTTATAAAACAATGGCTGTCCCTGTCCTTTTGTATGGGAGTGAATCTTGGATTACCACTACCAAACAAGAAAGTAAAATCCAAGCAGCCGAGATGAAATTTTTAAGAAGAGTAAAAGGCTGCACTAGAATGGACCAGATAAGAAACGAGGATATCCGTGAAGAACTACAGATCTACTCCATAAAAGAAAAGATATTTAACAAGATACAGTGGAAAGAACATATAGAAAGAATGAAAGAAGTAGATTACCAAATAAAATCCTCCAATATTTTCCAAGAGGAAGAAGAGATGTCGGACGTCCTCGGAAGAGATGGTCTTAGATCTATTAGTGAAGATGGAACAGGCAACTCTTGCCTAAACCAGGAAATGAAGAAGAAGAAAAAGATTATGTTTTTATTATTAATTTAACATTTCTCACTGAAAGATAAATTATATTTGAAGAGAAAATTTTTACCTAGACCGAGACTCGAACCCGGAACCTTTGGCTTTGCCGGGTCAAATGCTCTACCAACTGAGCTACCGAGACGAGTTGCGATCTAGATGCAAATTTTTCTCTTATATACGTTGTAATTTCCTCTCACCAAATGCTTTTGAAACCATTGCTACTATCTTTGCAAATGGCGGCTTCTTAGTTAAGAAGACATTTATTGGGAATTTAACATTACTTTATAAAGCTAGTAAGGCTTCTAATGATGTTTTTATTATTAATTTAACATTTCTCAATGAATGATAAATTATATTTGAAGAGAAAAAATGTTACCTAGACCGAGACTCGAACCCGGGACCTTTGACTTGCCGGGCCAAATGCTCTACTGACTGAGCTACCGAGGCGAGTTGCGATCTAGTTTGGCAAATATTACATATGAACGATTAGGAAGTCGTAGATTAATGATTAATAGGGGGTTACTAAATTTTATACCTAGAATATCTTTATGGTGATTTTTGTTGAGATCTTGCAATATGGCAGCTCCTCCTTCTATTAATCTTCTGGGGGAAATTAGACTATTAAATAGAATAATCGGATGGAGTTTTCTTCTTATATTAATATTAGTCTTTTTATCATTTTTTAGAGCAGCATATACATTATATATATTTTCTTATCGCAAATTTTTCTCTTCAAATATAATTTATCTTTCATTGAGAAATGTTAAATTAATAATAAAAACATCATTAGAAGCCTTACTAGCTTTATAAAGTAATGTTAAATTCCCAATAAATGTCTTCTTAACTAAGAAGCAGCCATTTGCAAAGATAGAAGCAATGGTTTCAAAAGCATTTGGTGAGAGGGAATTACAACGTATATAAGAGAAAAATTTGCGTCTAGATCGCAACTCGCCTCGGTAGCTCAGTTGGTAGAGCATTTGGCCCGGCAAGCCAAAGGTCCCAGGTTCGAGTCTTGGTCTAGGCGAAAACTTTTCTTTTCAAATATAAGAAGAAGATTGTATATATAGTGCATGAATGTCAACACATACCGCATATGGGAGTTAATATAAAAACATTTGTAGCAATTAATTATACCATCAAAAAAAGAACCACTGTTTGCACTTTCTTGAATGTGTTTTTTCCCAGAAAAATATAATTGTCATATTTACATCATAGGACATCAGAAATGAATTAATATACAGCTTAATATATTTGAATTAATATTGGGAAGTAAACATTATGAGGTTATATCATTAATAGTGAGTGGAGAACATTTTTAATCGATTCATGAGTGGAAGCCATGACTGAAGAAGGACATGATTTTGTCTGAAACCGTCAGTATCAAACAAGTTTGAAAATGTATGAGGTGAGTCGATTGAAAATGTTCTCCACTCACTATTAATACAGTTTGATGTGTCTCATTTTTTCTCCACCAGAGTGCATTCTTACAATATTGCGTTCCTTTGGCAATAAATAATATGATCTGGTTGCAGTGACGAACAAAATAAGCAAATGAAGCATACCAATCATTTCTCATTTGTTTTCAAACATCGCCATTTACATTAAATATATAAATATTTTAAAATAACTATGTAATTTGTTAACATGTCTGAAGAAGGTACATTGTACCAAAACACTGAATTATATAATAAATATGAAAATCAAATAAAACTATGTTTTATTTTTATTTAATTAAAATAACTATATTAAAGTAATGATTTGTGAATAAACAGCTTAATTTTATTCGTTAAATAGTCCTAAGAAATACCACTCTTGATTTCCAAATTATCTAGATAAATTCACTCATGGCATTATTTATGATAAATTGGATGGCAACAGTTTCAGTGGATATCTCCATCATTTTGAGCCAGAAATTGACTGTTGGAAATCTTGTATACTACATTGTTTCCCTCTGGTGGTGGATGGGAAGACAAAACCTCACAATTAAACTGTTTTCTCTGGGAACTTTAAAATTCATTATTTTGTCTCTGTTTTTCCAGTTGTAGATTTTTTCCCCATTCTATGAGTTCTGTTAGTTTTTGCAGTTGTTTAAATAGTTTTGACTTTTTTGTGATTTTGTATTTTATTTTGTCATATAGATGGGACCAATTAGAAGAAGGAATCAAGGAACAGCAAAAGCGACAAGATGCAGTGGAGCAGAAACCTTACAGCAGACACTTGCCTGGCTTGATGCTATGGAGAAAACATTGCAGCATGACCCAGCAAGAGATTCGCTCTAAACTGCTCAAACATAAGGTAATTATTGCATTCCATACGTTATTATTCAATTATTTGACATGTACCATGTTAGTCACCAGTCTATGAGACTCTACACTTCAATCAATCAATTTCAGGCTTCTCCAAATGGAAGTTGGTTTTCTGTCTTATTCACAAAGATCATCTACAACTCCCTATTGTCCACTTCTTCCAAGTGGCTTTCTTGTCTTCTCTTCTTGTAAGCCCATGTTTCCCTTAAAAGAGATTTAGGTGCTCTCGCGCTACAGGGAAGAATTTCAACCATATTAATTTAGTTACACTTGTTTTCGTATAGATGTCATTTTGAGTGGTCCGTGGTCAGCATTCCGCCTCATACTGACATCTAGTAAACCAAGGTAGTACTAGGACGGGAAAATTCAGTAAATTTTGCTTAGAGGCCTTTTCATTCAGGCTTAAGGATTTTTTACGACCCTGAAAATCTTCAGACTCGGGACCCACAGCTTAAAGTCCCTCCCAGAGGACTTGCTCCTTGGATTTATCCATCCTAAAAAAATTCATCGACCCCGGCCAGGTTTGAACCTGCGACCCTCGGGACCAGAGGCAAGGAGCATAACCACTAGTCCACTAATAATATCTTGATACACCTGGTCTTTTCCAATATACCTTAGATCTATCCAGTGGTCTTTTACCTCTTATAGCTATTTTCTTTAGTCTTATGTTGTTGTATCCAAGCCATCTATGTCATCTACTCTTCACTATTGCTGTCATATTCAGATCTAAATTTTCTCTTTTTTTCTTATTCTCTATCCTTCATTTTCTTTAATAGCACCAAAAAAATTGCGTAAAATTTTATTTACAAAAGTGATGAAAGATCTTTCTGATTCTCTTATGAGAATCCAAGTTTCAGCTGCATACAACAATTGTGGTAAATTTATTGTTTTGAAGCCGTTGAGCTTTCTTGCTCTATTTAAGAGCTTCGAGCTTAAAACTTTATTTAGATTATGGTAACTTTTATTGACACTGGATAAGCAGAGTACAGTTTCTTTTTCAAGCAAATTTTTTCATTAAAATTGTTTCCAAAATATTTGAATCGTCCAACTTTTTCAAATTTTCAGTTATCTATTTTCAAATAATTCTTGTTATTAAAATGTCTTGAAATATACATGTATTTGGTTTTAGTGCATTTGTATTAGGAAAAATGCTTGTCACTTAAATTCTGTTGCTTGGTGTTTGGCAATGCAGCAATTAGCTCTTTGCACTCTAGTATTTTTCTATGTTGGATCCAGGGGGTAACACTTTGCAAACTTGATGATGTTCTTCAGTCATTTCTTCTTGATTGTTGCATTTGGACAATTTGGATTGGTTAAATTTCTATTTTATTTAAATTATTTGCTACATTGTCATGTTCTGTGGTAAGTCTACAGTTTTTCATGGCATTTCAGGAACAATTTCTGGTTTATATTTGAAGAGAAAAATTTTTGCCTAGACCGAGACTCGAAGCCGGGACCTTTGGCTTGCTGGGCCAAATGCTCTACCAACTGAGCTACCGAGGCAAGTTGCAATGTAGACGCAAATTTTTCTCTTATATACGTTGTAATTCCCTCGGCCAAATGCTTGAAACCTTTGCTTCTATCTTTGCAAATGGCGGCTTCTTAGTTAAGAAGACATTTATTGGGAATTTAACACTACTTTATAAAGCCAGTAGGGCTTCTATTGATGTTTTTATTATTGATTTAACACTTCTCACTGAAGGATAAATTATATTTGAAGAGAAAAATTTTTGCCTAGACCGAGACTTGAACCCGGGATCTTTGGCTTGCCAGGCCAAATGCTCTACCAACTGAGCTACCAAGTCGAGTTGCGATCTAGATGCAAATTTTTCTCTTATATATGTTGTAATTCCCTCGTGCCAAATGCTTGAAATCTTTGCTTCTATCTTTGCAAATTTGGCGCTAGGGAATTACAACGTATATAAGAGAAATATTTGCATCTAGATCGCAGCTCGCCTCGGTAGCTCAGTTGGTAGAGTATTAGGCCCAGCAAGCCAAAGGTCCCGGGTTCAAGTCTGAGTCTAGGCAAAAATTTTTCTCTTCAAATGTAATTTATCCTTCAGTGAGAAGTGTTAAATCAATAATAAAAACATCAGTTTCTGGTTTGTTAATGATGGTATTCCATTTTCTGTCTTTAGCTTTATTGTGTAGATCTTGCATATGTGTTTACTTACTTACTCACTGGCACTATCGAACCCGTAGATTCATGGCCGCGCGGACATAAGCTCTCCATACATCCCTATCCTGAGCTAATGTTTTCGAATCATTCCCTGGATAATCTACTTCCCTCAAATCATAGTTAATGTTGTTCTCCCACCTCATTCTTGGTCTACCAACTGGGCGTTTCCTTCTGGCTTTCCTACAAGAAGTTTCCATGCACGTCTTTCATTCCCCATACGCGCAACATGTCCTGCCCATCGCAGTCTACAAGACTTAACTGTTCTTATTATATCTGGCTTCCTATAAAGACCATGTAGTTCATTGTTATGTAGTCTTCTCCATTCACCTGTCTGTTCATCTCTCTTTGGTCCAAAAATTTTCCTAAGAACTTTATTCTCAAATACTTGTAATCTCCTTTCTTCCCTTAAAGTAAGAGTCCATGTTTCGCAGATTTGAAGAAAAAACTCAAATCCCACAAAAAAAAGTAATGCATATATATAAAGGTATTAACATTAACAATAGTTCTAACAAAAGTTTTATCTTTAAGGGGGGTAGAATTTAAGTTGGAATATATCTAACTCGCATCTCATTCCTATTTGTGATTATTGTTCCTAGGTATTTGAATTCAGCCACTTCCTCAAAATTTTCCTCCTTTGTCATTAGCTGTCCAGTTCCATTATATAATAAATTTCTATGTGTGACCATATATTTAGTTTTATTGATATTTACTTCCAGTCCTAATTTCTTAGTGTTACTCAACAGTGTGTGCATATTGTCTTTTAGTATCTCCTCGCTATCGGCCAGTAGTACTACATCATCAGCATAAACTAACAGCTTATTAATACCATTCAGTTGTAAGCCTTCCTCATTCTCTAAAGATTTAATGGCATGCTCTAGTACAAAATTAAATAGTAGAGGAGATAGTGCATCTCCTTGCTTCAACCCATTCTGGATTTCAAAAGTGTCTGAAAACTGTTTGCCTACACGCACCCTACTCTTTGAGCTATTTAGACACATTTGTATAATGTTTGTATTATTAATTTAACATTTCTCAATGAAAGATAAATTATATTTGAGGAGAAAAATTTTCGCCTAGACTGAGACTCGAACCCGGGATCTTTGGCTTGCCGGGCCAAATGCTCTACCAACTGAGCTACCGAGGCGAGTTACGATCTAGATGCAAATTTTTCTCTTATATACGTTGTAATTCCCTATCACCAAATGCTTTTGAAACCATTGCTTCTATCTTTGCAAATGGTGGCTTCTTTGTTAAGAAGACATTTATTGGGAATTTAACATTACTTTATAAAGCTAGTAAGGCTTCTAATGATGTTTTTATTATTAATTTAACATTTCTCAATGAAAGATAAATTATATTTGAAGAGAAATGTTAAATTAATAATAAAAACATCATTAGAAGCCTTACTAGCTTTATAAAGTAATGTTAAATTCTCAATAAATGTCTTCTTAACAAAGAAGCCACCATTTGCAAAGATAGAAACAATGGTTTCAAAAGCATTTGGTGATAGAGAATTACAACGTATATAAGAGAAAAATTTGCGTCTAGATTGTAACTCGCCTAGGTAGCTCAGTTGGCCCGGCAAGCCAAAGGTCCCCGGGTTCAAGTCTCGGTCTAGGCGAAAATTTTTCTGTCAAATATAACATTTGTATAAGTCTAACTAACTTTTTAGGAATTCCAAACTCCAGCAGGATACTATATAACTTCTCCCTCTTAATTGAATCATGTGCTTTTTTGAAGTCTACATATAGTTGATGTACAGTACCATTATATTCCCATTTCTTTTCTAAAATCTGTCTTATACTAAAAATCTGATCTGTTGTAGACCTGTTTCTTCTAAATGCACATTGATGATCTCCTAGAATGTCATCAGTATAGGGAGTAAGTCTGCTTACTAATATATTTGTTAGAATGTGTTTGTTTATATTTATTTTTAATTATTCTTTTTAAGATGTTGAAGGTAAATTTTTATGTTTTATTTTTTATATTTTTAATGCCACCAGGTTATCTTATGACCTACCTGACATTCTCTCCTGGCGTTGTCAGATTTGTTACCCACTTCCTGAGGTTGGGGCATTTGGGAGGTTATGTTACCTTGACAATATGATGGATGTTAATGATAACAAGGCACCAGGAGAATCCTTAATCTAAATTCCAAATCAAGGGTGATCACAGAAATAATTCCCTTTAAGGAAAAATTCCTGTGGTTTCATTGGGAATGAAACCTTCAACCTCATGAACTGTAGTCAGAAGCTCTGACCACAAGGAATAAGTTTGTAATGTAACAGTGGAATAATTAGAGCCTTTCTTTGGAAGAAGATCAGCAATCTCAATTTCACGGTGTGTTGGTACCCAGTGCAATAGTACTTTTTTTTTTTTTGCATGTAGCTTTTGAATTTGTTCCATAAATTGTCGGCTACGTTGGTCTAATGGGTTGTATTCCTTGCCTCTAGTCCCAAAGATCATGGGTTCAAACCCAGCATTGGTCAATGTATTTTTAGGATGGGAAAATCCAAGGGATAAGTCCTCTGGGAGAGATTTTGAGTCGTGGGTCCCGAGTCTGAAGATTTTCAGGCTTGTAAAATAATTGCAAGCCTAAATAAAAGGCTTCTATAACCAATCTTCATCCATCCAAGTAATACCTTAGTTGAATATTTTAAAACTTGTATCATCACCTCACCTTATTTTTGTCCTCTTCTTAGACCCATTTCAGAATAATGATTATTATTCCAGCTTCACCATTGTTCTGTCATGGTTATACACTGCTTTTTCCTCCATCTGTTGACAGACTGATGCACCTCCAAATCAAATCACATTCCCCAGGAATTACAAAATATTTCAATTTCTTCTTCTTCTTCTTTTTTTGAATGTGGATTTTTTTCCAAACTGTGAGCTCTTTAACACATTCAGTACCAGGCACTGAGCAGGACATTTAAACCCACAGGCCAGCCATTTAAATACCCCAGCTACCCTTTTCGCGGCACTTCAGAAAATGGACCATTATTCACAAACTATTAGTCCTAGAAAATTCAAATTTTGTACATACCTAAAGGAGATATCCTAGTAGGATTTGATGGTGTGATATCTCATAAAACAGGCTCCAGGGTGCCACATTTCATTCAATAACACACTGTTGTTTTTCACACACACCCTACATTTTCTTGTTGGATGGCTGTCACTTTTCAGGGGTGGAAATTTAAGTCTGCATTATTGAGTTTTTTGTGAATGGACACAGTGCAGCACTAATGACTTGATTTGCATAAAGATTTGTTTGGTCACATAAGTATTTGAAAAACTCTTCATTGAAAAATATACCGTATTGACATATGACATAATATCCATTTCATTTCAATGTTCACCCCTGGGTTCCCTGTGAATGGTAAAACAGGCGGACAATAACTTGGATGATTGACATCACATGGTATCGGCGCATCAATTTCAGGAAGTGGAAGTTCATCTTCACTTTCACTTTGTGAATCTTCTAATTCAGGAATCAGTTCATCACCTGAATCATCATTATAAAAATATTCACTAATTCTTCTTCAGTGAGATATTTTTCTTTCGCCATGGTTTCACTCACGCACACAAACAACAGCGCAATAACGAGAAAGATATACGACTGCATTGGAGCCTGGAGGCAAGTTTGGGTGAACGAATTCCATGTGTTGTTTGTTTTAAAAATAAAAGGGGATTCACCAAGGTTAAACGTGTCAAACAGGAATAGAAAATGTACATTTACATGCCATCTATGATCTCCAAGACATACTAAGCCAATACAAAATTTAGGCGCCGAATATAAACGTGATTTTTTTGCACCCGCTCTAAAATGAGTTAACTGACCGACGGCTGCATACACGATAGTCTCTTTAAACGCTTTAACTGGTTTACGGTACCGAATGTGTTAAGTTGCCTATTAGATGTCTCTTTGAGGCCATATGCTAACATATGAATAAGCATAACTAAATTAGCTTGGTTAAGAAACTCCCACTAGGGAGCACCAGTATTCTAATACAGGATATATGGGATATATACATTACTTGTTTAGAATCTGATCCTCTTCACTTGCAGTACTTGATGTGTCATGGATCTGATATGTTTATACACTTCAAGAGGTAATTTCCCATAAACAAGTGAGAGAAGCTGTAACTGAAAAAGCACAAGCTCTCGTTCAGCTGACAAGTAACAAGGCAGCAGGAAGTGAAGTGCAAGATACAGTCAATTCTATCAATAAACATAATGAACAACCTTCTAGTCATAATAACTCAACTCGAGGAAGCTTTAGACGCCGTCCAGCAGTTCCATGATCTGCATCAAGACTACCAGAAACAAGTTTGGGACAGACTTTCTGGGTATTCTGGTGAGGATAATATTTATTTAACTTTTATTTTCAAAACAAACTATACATTTTCATGTTATTCTAAAAGAATATGCGTATTGAAGTTGTTCTCACAAAAAGATTTTTGAAAAATTTTTACAAATCTTCATCAAAACTCCATTTAATAAACACCAAAAATGACCAGGTAAAAAAAAATTATGTTTATATAATCTGGTTTTTTTAAACAAAGCTTGAGCAATCCCTAAAGAAAAATAAGGTTGGGTTCATTAACCAGCAAAATCAGATCATTTAGAGTATTTTTTTTGAGAGTTTATTTTATTGTAAATTAATTTGTTTATTTTATTGAAGCAAAATTTTTAAAAAATTGCTCTACCAGCTCCAATTTTAGAGTTTTTGTAACAAAACTCAGTATATATTATTGAAAGAAAATAAAATGATTATTCACTATTCACCATTAGAAGTGGGTGTTTACCTGTGGTCCAACACATTTATGTAACTGCTATCAGAAATTAGTGTTTTGTCAGTTTTATCATTATATTCTATCAAGCAACAAAATCACATCAACCTCCTTAGTACGTGCTGTTCAGCAAATTCAGAAGAAACTAAGCTATTGAGATAGTTCTCATGAAAAATGTTTTGAAAAAAAAAATTACATATCTCCATATCTACCTGGTAGGCACTGAAAATGACCAGAATAAAAATGTATATATACACTGCTCAAAAAAATTAGGGGATATTGTAGAATAACCTATTAAGACTATGTGTTTAGGAACAGTATTAGATGCAATCACTTTCTATTACTCCAAAAGAATGTAAACAAGAGTTTGAAGTCATTACGTAATCTCTGTACCACACCAGATATCAAAGAGATCCTGATTAGGAATATGGCAAACAAACAAAGCAACATTAACATGGGTGAAAATGTTTCTTTAGTATGGTGTATGGTCTCCTCGAACGGCCAGCACTGCCTCACACCTGTGTGGCATTGATGCAATGAGGTTAGCAATGAGTTCTTGGGGGATACGTGGCCACTCTTCCATAAGAGCAATGTGCAGCTCTGGGGAGGTGCTGGTCTGCCTGCAATGCGCCTGCCTAATGCATCCCACACATGCTCAATCGGATTTAAGTCCGGGGAGGAAGCTGACCATTGCATACGCTCGATACCCTCCACTTCCAGCATGTCGTCCACCAAGCCAGCTCTGTGGCGTCGTGCATTATCATCCATAAAAAGAAAAGAATCGCCTATGGCACCAGCATAAGGCATGACAAAAGGTTGGAGAATCTCATCTCTATACCTTACCGCAGTCAAAGTACCACCTTGGATGATGTAGAGGTCCGTATGTCCACCACTACTGACTCCTGCCCACACCATCAATCCACCGCCACCATATGGGGATCTTTCACGTACAAAAGCTGGATTGTTTCGTGTCCCTTTTTCTCTCCAGATGAATACATGCCGACTATCACATTCCACGTTGAATCGCGACTCATCAGAAAAAAGAACTGATCTCCATTCAGCATGCCTCCACCCACGATGTTCCTCCGCCCAGTTTCTGTGATCTCTACGGTGTTGTGGAGTTAACCTGGTACACACCATGGGCCTACGGGCATAGAGACCACTTCCATGCAGTCGATTAGGGACAGTTTGAGTTGACACCCTGCATCCTGTTGCCGTTTGAAGTGTATTTCGCAATTGAGTTGCATTCTGCTGTCTATTCCGACGGGCTGTTAACAAGAGGTAACGGTCATCCCTTGCTGTTGTTGCCCTTGGTCGACCTTGTCCGGCTCTTCTGTGAACAGTATGTTCTTTGAAAATGATTCCAAAGACTGGAAATCACGCTTTGAGACACCCCAATGGCTTGTGCCACCTCTTGTTGTGTCTGTCCAGCTTCAGTCCTTCCTATGGCCCTCCAAGCCATTGGTTCAGGTAAATCACGTTGTCGAGGCATCACTGTCCCTAAGGCAAGTCATTCACTAACTGAAAACTGGACTGGATTTAAAAACAGCAACAAAACATTCACCCCCACACCACCCTTTCACATCAACAGTACAGACACTGCCCTCTGGTGTGGTACAGAGGTTACGTAACAACTTCAAACTCTTGTTTACATTATCTTGGAGTAATAGAAAGTGATTGCATCTAATACTATTCCAAAAAACATAGTCTTAATAGGTTATTCTACAATATCCCCTAATTTTTTTGAGCAGTGTATGTATATGTACATATGGTACCAGTAATGCTCTAATGGCCACAATTTTTGTTTTATTCCAAACCAAACTTGGCATATAGCAGTCAATTAAAAGAAGTAAGGTCGAGTTCATTAATCAGCAAAATGAGGCCAATAGGAGTGGGGGTTAACTGGAAGTGAAAATTTAAAAATTGCTCTAGTGGCTATAATGATTTATTTTCTCAAAGAAACTTAGTATATTAATTAAATAAAAATAAAACTTAGTTTTATTTGATTTTCATATTTATTAAGATATAATTCAGTGACAACTGTTTCGGTACACTGTACCTTCTTCAGACATGTTAACAAACTATGAATTGTGTTCCAACTGATCTATGCAACAATACAACAATATTTATTTAAATTTTTTAATTTAACAAAGGGGTTTCACTCAAATCAAGTTGAGAATTTAACAGTTTATTACTACTTTTAAATGTATTTATTTCTACAGCCTCCAAAAGGTCCAACTTCTTACCTTTATCACAAACATGTAAAATTTCAAAATTTGGATCAAAACAATGATTAAATTGGAATAAGTGGTTAGCATATTTTGAATATACACCTACAAACCTGTGAAGTATTACCTGTTGGATCCACCATAGAGAAATATTGGAGAGCAAGAACGCTAATGGCTTCGGTGCCAAGGCCCAGCATTTGAAAACAACAACAACATATTTTGAATATTCTAAATTTCTGTTATATGCTCTCATGTGTTCCTTTATCCGAGAGATGAAAGGTCTACCAGTTTGTCCTATATAGTACATTGTCACATGTGCCACACTTCAATTTATGTACACCTGATCATTTTTCTTTTTTATTTTGGTTTTATTCTTTTTTATTATGTTTTGTAAAGTTTTATTAGTTTTAAATGCCACATTAATGTTCAACTTTTTAAAGTGTTTAGATATTTTATTTGAAAGTGGGCCTATGTATGACATTACGACATATTTCTATATGCTTTCTTTGGGTAAAGGAAAAACTTTGTTAATTGCTTTTTGTAATGAATTTTCTTGATTAAATATTCTATAATTTTAGGGTCGTAGTTATTATTAACAGCCAATTGTTTAATAATATTCAATTCATTATTATATTCCAAGGGTGAAAGAGGGATATTTAAAAGTCTATGAATGTAACTATTAAAGGCTGCCATCTTATGAGTATATGGGTGAAGAGAAGAACTATGGATAGTGGTATCAGTATGAGATGGTTTGTGAAAGATACCAAACTCAAACTTATTATCAATGTGTTTTATTGATAAATCCAAGAAATTTATACTATTATTTGTTTCTAATTCCATTGTGAAATTAATACTTTTGTGAATGTTATTAATAAAATTTAAAAAGGAATTCAATTGTCTTTTGGTTCCTGTGAAGCCTGCTATGACATCATCTACATAACAATACCAAAATAGAACATTTCTAGCTAATACATTCTTATGTATGGTTTGTTCTAAGTCATCCATAAAAATCTCTGCCAAAAGAGGGCTCAACGGATCAACGAAGCTTAGTATATGCTTTTCATATTAGACTAGATAGTTATACTAGAAAAATCAACAAAATCAGACCTTTAGAAGAGAGGGTTTACATAAAACCTGAAAATTAAAAATTGCTCTAGAAGCAGCCAAATTGTTTTCTTGCATTATATATGATATAATTAACAAAATAAATACATACATACATATATATATATATATATATTACATAAACCAACAAAATTGGACCATAAATTCAACTTGCTGATTAATTCATTTCCATTATATGATAATACGACGGCGATTTCAAAAGTTCTGCATAGAGCGCATGTGCGACCATAACAGTGGCCTGATTGAGTTGAAATATGCGTCAGTTGTTTAAGCTTGACGGCTGTATATGTGTGTCCTGGTTAGCTTGGTTGTGTCATGAATAATTCAGTTTTAAAATGGAAGAGGAAACTGAGTCAGGTCGGATTACACGATCCTACATCAAAATTGAATCTTATGTGGAAAGAATCCAATTGAAATTCACAATGCTCTGAGGGAGGTGTGCGGAAACAATGTAGTGGATCATAGCACAGTACCACAATGGTCTATTCATCATGGTCTGTGAAGGTCGGATAAGTACTGAGGACAACCCAAGAAGTGGAAGGCCATAAACTGCAACAGATACACTTCTGGGATTATTGTTAATGACATCTTGAGAGAGAATTGACAAAAAAATGTGAGGAAATTGCACATGAAGCCAGAATGTCTGTCACTTCAGTGTACAGAATCATTACTGAAAATTTAAATATGAGAAAAGTTTGTGCTAGATGGGTTCCTCATCATCTGAGTGAAGAGCAGAAGGCAAGTCAACGTTACTGAACAGAGGAGAGCAGTTTTCTGAAAAGGATTGTTGCACTAGATGAAACCTGGATACGAGATTTTGAGCCAGAACTGAAGTCTCAATCAACTCAATGAGGTGACCCGAATGATGAGACAGCTCAACAATGAAGGTGTCCTATCTGGAATACGGGATTTGCCAAAATGTTGGGAAACTGCCATAAGGAACAACGGAGATTATATTGAAGGCCTGTAGAGGTATTTTAATTTGATGTTGAATGTGTAGAAATGACCCTCGTATAATAACACAGTTTTAAGCATTAGATAAATAATGCATTTACTATTGTTTATTTTTTATTATTTCACTCACCTCATACTTCATAATTCATAGCAGACCCTGGGTTTCTTCACATATTTTGTGACATTCTCAATGCTGCGTCACGTTCACAACTGACGTCCAACGGCCTTCTATCCTGCAGACTGACCTCCGCGCCATCTGGTGGCCGACCGAAGAATTTCCAAATCAGTCCTCTTTCTTTATAACCGGGTATTTCAAAATTCATAGTTGTATTTTCATTCTTGCATATGTAAATTTTTTCCCAAATTGTGAGTTCCTTCGGTTTTTCCAATTGTTTAAGTAATTTTGTTTTGGTTTCTATTCTATGTTTTTCTGACCAGGCAAGTGCAGCTATTGCAGATTTTTCAGTTTCTCCATTTTTAACATTTCTGAGGTGTTCTTTTAATCTTGTATTTAGATTCCTTTTTGTTTTTCCTATGTATATCTTTTCACAATCTTTACAATTAATTTGATAAATTAATAGGAAAAACAAAAAGGAATCTAAATACAAGATTAAAAGAACACCTCAGAAATGTTAAAAATGGAGAAACGAAAAATCTGCAATAGCTGCACATGCCTGGTCAGAAAAACATAGAATAGAAACCAAAACAAAATTACTTAAACAATTGGAAAAACCGAAGGAACTCACAATTTGGGAAAAAATTTACATATGCAAGAATGAAAATACAACTATGAATTTTGAAATACCCGGTTATAAAGAAAGAGGACTGATTTGGAAATTCTTCGGTCGGCCACCAGATGGCGCCGAGGTCAGTCTGCAGGATAGAAGGCCATTGGACGTCAGTTGTGAACGTGACGCAGCATTGAGAATGTCACAAAATATGTGAAGAAACCCAGGGTCTGCTATGAATTATGAAGTATGAGGTGAGTGAAATAATAAAAAATAAACAATATTAAAAAACCTCATAGTGTTATTTCCTATCTACATACCTTAATGCATTTACTGATTACAGTGCTTGTCTGGCAAAGGTTGTCTTCCTGAAGGACAAACAAAACTGAAGTCATTGAGTGATGATGTGATGAACAAGCTAAAGAAGCAATGGAGGGAGATCTTGCTAACCTGTATCTATCTTCTTCTTTGTAATTTTTCTTCATTCCTCAAGTCCTCTATTGCTGGGTTGAGTCTTAGAAAAATGCATCCCATATTTCCCTTTCCTTGACTTCATTCCAATATATTCTTGTTTCAGTATCCTTGATAACTTTCTCCTCCCATCTATAGCTCTCTCTTCCATTATATTCTATATTCTTCTGCCTTCCAGTATACATTATTATATCTTATTCTGCTATTTTCTTTTTTCACCCAATACTTTATCCAGTTTCAAGATTTCCCATATTTCTTTTTTCTGAGTTTTGTTTTTCCTAATATACGTCTTAAACATTTTATCTCTACTCCTTCTTCCTCTAGTTTTGTGTCCCCATTCTGTAAGTCATCCCATGTATTCTCCTCTTCCATTCCCTGTATTCTACTTTAATCTTACTTTTTTGTAAGACCATTTTTCATCTCCATAATTTTTTTTTTTCCATGGCCTTACAGGCCTAGAAAGTCCTTGGCCTTAAATCAGCTGCTGGTCTCACATCCATGTGTGTTAATCAGAGATGTGGACTATCATTTGCCAGTATAAGAGTGGCATGTGGTCAGCATGTCAGATCCTCCAGCCATTACATCTGATTTTCTCAACCTGGAGCCACTAGTTATTATAGCCACCCAAATTTCTGATGGGCACCTGTCCCATACTGGATTCCATCAGAAAATGTCTTCCCCCATGAACCATTACAAGTCCCTTAGCTTCATGCCTTAAACTGCTCGGTCATAGCACAAGACATAAAATAAAGCTTATACAGTAAAACTTGTTTAATCCGGATCGTGAATAATGTGAAAATCTGTCCAATGTGAACACATTTATTGGTCCAAGTGAAATAATAGTAATTTTACATGTATTAAATTAATATTAAGAAGCTAAAGCTGTTACTATGATTGAAATAAGTATATTAAAGTACTCTACTAAATTATTGTAATCAAATGGTAAAGAGAAAAATTTATGCCTGAACCGGGAATCGAACCCCGAACCTTCAGCTTTCAGTGCTGATGCTCTAACCATTGAGCTAATCCAGGCTTCCTTCCCATCCAAGCATAAATCCTTCCTTTACCTTACTGTCTTGGTCCCACATTCAATTGCAATGAATCATCATTCATGGAGTCCCTTCATGTCTTCTTCAGGTAGAAGCCATTCATTGTATATTTGTGAATGATGATTCATTGCAATTGAATGTGGGACCAAGACAGTAAGGTAAAGGAAGGATTTATGCTTGGATGGGAAGGAAGCCTGGATTAGCTCAATGGTTAGAGCATCAGCACGGAAAGCTGAAGGTTCGGGGTTCGATTCCCGGTTCAGGCATAAATTTTTCTCTTTACCATTTGATTACAATTTTACATGTATTTATTTTGCATAAAACAGAATCTGTCCAACATGGAAATGGAAGGATATTTCTACATAATTCATGAAAAAAAATTTATAAAGCAGAAAGGTATATATATTTATTAACCATCAGCAGTTTTTTTTTTTTACTGAAGGCAGGGGCCAATACGGCTTTTACAAATAGTAATTGAAACCAAATGGACAAATAAATATAAAAAGAAACCTAATTGTCACTGACACTAAAGTTCATTGTTAAAAGCTGTTGTAGTGTTGCACATGCCGATATGTACTTTGATAAATGCCTCCATTTGGTATATTAGTGTTTCAGCTTGTTCGCGTGTCTCTTGTGCTTTGTTCACAGTTTATAATGTCGAGTAAAAGGAAAGAAAAATAATTAGTGTTGCCACTTAAAGTAAAAATAAAAATGCTAGACCATTTATACGCGTGCATCTATATCACGCTGTTTCAATGTTAATGAATCAAGAAATCCGAAGACAAAATAAGGAATTATATCGCACAATTCACAGCTGAATATCAATCTTAATTGAAAGACCTTTTAAAAGCGGCAAAACAGGGAAAAAAATGACTAAGTTCTTTAAGTCCTTGCCTAAACCTGACAGTAATAATTAATAGAAATTGTTCAAAATCTCTCATTAATTTTTTTTTTATTTTGATAATTTTATTTTATTGTGTAACCTTGGAACGTATCCCCTATGTACACTTGCATATTCGCAGTTTGTGTATCCGCTGTGAATAAGGAGCTTCTACCTCTCATTGCACACTTGTTCCTGTCTTGCTGCAAATAACAGTTGCTCTGTAAAATCTTAATTTAATTAAGCTCTTTCACAGGTAGTGTTCTGAATTTACGGAATAAAGTTGGTTGAAACATATGCATCATTCTCATTAAGCGAAAAAGTGAAAGTGATTGAAGATAAATCTCCAAACATTTCCGGACCAATGCTCCAAAGTCAAGCTCTAGCTCTTGTTAAATCCCTAAGGGAATTCAAATTTAATTTATCCCTTAGGGAATAACGATCAAGGAATCTTCAGGTTGGCTGGATAGTTTTTAAAAAGACGACATAATGTAGTGTGGAATGAAATTTGTGGGGAATCAAAGAATGTGGACGAAAGTGTAGTTAGTGAGCGAAAACTGAAACTGCATACTTGCATTTTAGGATACGCGCCTAAGAGACATTTTTAACGCTGATGAAATTGTACTGTTTTTTCGCACGTTACCGTCGAAGTCACTCATACATACTATACTTCACTTTTCAACGGCAGCAGAACTACAATTAATCCAAGATACATAAAAAATACATATACAGTACTCTATAATCTAAGTTTATTATTAATAAGTTTTAGTTTTTTTATAACGTGGAATTTTGTGTCCCGCGCCGTAGCCGAGCGGTTAAGGTAGGAAGCCTTGGCACAGAGCTACGGGACTTGCGCTGGTTCGAGTCTCCATGGGGGAAGAAATTTTCTCATGGTATTTCGGCCAGTATGGGACCGGTGCCCACCCAGCATCGTGAGGCAATTGGGTAGCTACAATAAGTAGCGGCTCCAGGTTGAGGAACCAGCTATAACGGCTGGGGGACTCGACATGCTAACCACATGTCACCCCTACACTGGCTGTTGATCATCTACCTCTGTGATTGACAAATGTGGATGTGAAGGGCCAGCAGCCGGCTGGTAAAAGGGCAACCGCTGAAAAGTGGAAAGACCCTCAATCGGAGAATCGGAATTTTGTCCAATGTGGAAAAAAAAAAAAAAAAATTGGCCCCATGTGATTGTGGTTTGAGCAAGTTTTACTGTATATAAATATTTAGACTTATATATCCTTTATTGTTATTCCTTAAATTATATCGAGTCTCATGTTCTTGTAGTCTGAGCTGAGGGTTCCCAGGTTAGATTTGTTTTAAAAAGAACAAAGATAATGCACATGGATGAAAAAAATCTGTGTTCCAATGCCACCCACTGCTTTAGGTGGGTAGAAAATGTGTAGGACTAAATTAGAAATTTTAAAGTAATTGAAAACTGTTAAGTTTAGCTGTAATACAAAAAGTTGCATTTTGATGGATATGTTAGCTCTTTTATAATGAAATAATTATTTTCTGGTGTTTATAGGTTTGATTATGAAAAGTTTGTAGCTGCTCTGAATGATGTACTGGAAGAACGACTTCAACAGTGGTCAGAATATGAAGGATCATTTGATCGCCTTCTCATCTGGCTTTCAGAAGCAGAAACAGCAGCTCTTAAGAATTACGCTCCAAAATCTACTCTAGATGAAAAACAGGAGCAGTAGCAGGTGTGTTTTATAATCTTATAAGCAACTTTCATTATATGCTAATATATGATTCTAGTCATAATTTCATTAATACATATAAAAAACTAGAAATTAATAGTACGAGGGCGGATCGGAAAGTAACGCACAATAATTTTTTTTCTGCCTTGGTATTGCAGCTAGAATGTTGAAATTTCACAGAGATATAGTTTGAAGTTTTCACTACAGATGGTATTTTTTTCTCAGGTGCACCTCTTGCGAGAGAAGCTTGAACTATGCAACAAAGATGGCGCGCATGCTACAGTCGTCCACCTGTAAGGAACAAAGAAGTGTTGTTCGATTTTTGTGGGCCAAAGGGCATAAACCCAGTGAAATTCACAGGGACATGCGTGGCGTGTATGGGGATGATTGTATGGACCGTTAGTGCTCGCTGGGTGCCTAAGAACCTGACAGACGACCACAAGGGCCAGCGAAATGATGGCAAGCTTGGACCACTTAACGCGGTACACCGCACAAGGACATGACTTTCTGGAAGGAATCGTCACAGGTGATGAGTCGTGGGCGTACCACTACACGCCCGAAACAAAGCAGGCATCAGCAGTGCGCAGATGGCTTCACTCCAACCAAACGGACTTCTACGAACAGGGCATATTATAAATACAATAGGGCCTAAGTACAGATATCATAAAAAATGGCAAAACAGATGAAAGCAGAGGCGATATATACTTATGTTTTATACCGGACGGTAGAGGAAAAATAATCAACGTTGGAAACCCTAATAAAAGCCATAACCGAATTTAGGGAAAAGTTTTAAGAGATAAAAAACAGGAAAAAAATTAATGAAATAGGAAAAGATCTGGAGGTTGCAGAAAAAACAGCTCAGGTCTTGGGAAAAAACATATTTTTCAAGCTATTAGGACAGGATTACGAAAATGCTGGAAATATAGCACCTTTTGAATAACGCATTATATAAGGAGACAAACAACTTATATAATCTACACCTGACAAAACCAAATTATTACCCCATATTAAGAAATAATGGCTATGACCGCCACGGGCTCGCGCTGGAAGGGGAAAAATATAGGAATAAATACGCGCGATTTTGAGTCCAAAGATTAGATTGAGGGCAGCTTTTGGAACGATCTTGGACGGACATGATTTCGAACCTCGGGTTGCGTAAGTATATTTGCGATTTATAATTATTAAAGTTCCAGGTTGAGATCAAAGTAACTTGTAATTTGTTTTTAAATATTTGACATTTAACTTTATCTATTTGAATAAAAATCAATTAGAAATATTGAATTAACTTGTTGAACATAACTTTAAATATTTTACATTTAACTTTACATTAAAATCAAGTTGAATTAACTTTAGCTTGAAGTAGCTTAGGATAACGATTTTATTATTAATTTAACACTTCTCATAGAAGGATAAATTTTTCTCTTCAAATATAGCTTAGGATAATTTATGATCAGGAGTCGAAGGAAAGACTTCAGCTTTAAAACGAAATACGACACTCATTTATGACTTATCTCATGGTTTAACGTAGCTCTTTAAGTAAATTCGCGTCATGAAACATTAATGTTCCTTAGTATAAAAGATTATAATTTCGAGTGATTTTATGTATAATTATTTCAGTAAGTGTTCATATTTATAACGTTTATGAAATAAAAGTTGATGTTGTGGTTTATGTGTGGTATTTATATCGGTCGAAACATTCCTTCACTAAAATAAAGCTAACCTTGAAAGATCTCTAGATTTGATAACAGCTGACGTGTTCTACAGGCAGACTGAGGACAGCTGAAAAACGATTCTCCAACATCATTGCCCTAATACTTTAACAGCATAGAATACAATATTGGTAAAAAAACTTTACCTTTTGAGCCGACCTCGCTACCTATAACCTTGTCCAAAAGGGTTATAATAGGGCATATTGAAACTGGTAACACAATGGGAAAAATGTGTTGAGAAAGTTGGTGACTATGTCGAAAAGTAGGTAAAAGATATAAGTTCATTTGTGATTTTTTTTTTTTACTATTAAACTTTTTAAAAAAAAATTATTGTGCGTTACTTTCCGTTCCGATCCGTCCCTCACAGGTGGACGACTGTAGCATGCGCGCCATCTTTGTTGCATAGTTCAAGCTTCTCTCGCAAGAGGTGCACCTGAGAAAAAAATACCATCTGTAGTGAAAACTTCAAACTATATTTCTGTGAAATTTCAACATTCTAGCTGCAATACCAAGGTAGAAAAAAATTATTGTGCGTTACTTTCCGGTCTGCCCTCGTATTTTTATCATCTTTTTTTATGCTCCCTAATCAAATTGGAAATTCAATCGCAGCCAATACTGGTTGATTTTAATTATGAAAAATAAAGAGCATATCAATGTATAATTATTATCAATTTACATCTCATCTGTTAATTGGTTTTCTCATCTGAAAATGTTTGAGTCACAAACCAATTGCTGTATCGACTGTTGAATATCTTTTATATTAATTAGGATATTTGGTCTGTGTATTCTTCCCTCTTATGGTTATTTTTGTGTGAACATATGTTTCAAGGCTTGTGAGCCCAATCTTCAGCAATTACAGACTGATTTCTCTCAAGTTGTCGACCCTGATTCTTGACCCCTGTTCCCTCTGTCTGTGGTCCAATAAACTTGCTAAATTTCAAAATTCATAATTCTTTCTTTGTTCTTCTGTGTGTAGATTTTTTTTCCACATGGTGAATTCATTTTTGTTTTCTGTTTTAATAATTTTGTGTTTACATCTATTTTGTGTTTTTCTGACCAAACATGAGCAGCCACTGCAGATTTTTCTACTTCCCCCTTTTTTTACATTCCTTATGTGTTTTTTGGTTCTGATGGTTAAATTTCTTTTTTGTTTTCCCTATATATGTCTTATCACAGTCTGCACTTTTTATTTCATATATTCCTGATTTTTTACCATCATTAATCTTTACATTTTTGTTGGTTTTTATTAGTTTCTTTAAACTATAATCATTCTTTGGTACTAAACTAATATTAAATTTTTCAAAAATCTTTTGAAATGTATTGTGTGCCCAAGGGTGATATGTGAATTTTCTATATTTCTTATCTTTTGGTTTTTATATCTGAAGAGTGCTTTCGTTCCTCAGTTTTTGTTTTCTGTACTTCTCAATTTTTTTGTGTATCATTTTTTCACCGAAACTATTTTCTTTTGCAACCTCAATAATGTGAATAATGTGTTTTTTTCTGCAACTCGTAATTTTTCCTGTTCATGGGTATATTTACCAATCTATGTACTAGGCTGTTGAAGGCTGCCATTTTGTAATGAAATATGGTTGAAACCTGTTGATTTGATATAATTATCTGTATGTGTTCCTTTTACGTGAATGCTGAATTCTATTTCCTCCTTTTTTTCTAAGAACAAGAAAGATGTTGTATGGGTAAAACATCAAACATTTAAGTGGTTCATGATATTCCAATTTCCTTAGCTGGCTGCATTTTCTAGGACTTAATTCAGTTCTCACAAGAATGTAATTGACTTTTTTTTTAGTTAGAACTCTTTTGGGCCCAATTTGTTCTTACTTAATACTGAACCAGTTTGTTGCCACTCTTACTAATGATTCGACAATAAAAATGTGCTAAATGGGTAATTGAACTACTCACAGATGGCAGGACACCTACTCACATAGAAGTCTGCTAATATCAGGTTTGATATATTTTTAAATTTGAAGAGAAAAATTTTCGCCTAGACCGGGACTCGAACCCGGGACCCTTGGCTTTCCGGGCCAAGTGCTCTACCAACTGAGCTACCGAGGCGAGTTACGATATAGACGCAAATTTTTCTCTTATATACGTTGTAATTCCCTATCGCCAAATGCTTTTGAAACCATTGTTTCTATCTTTGCAAATGGCGGCTTCTTAGTTAAGAAGACATTTATTGGAAATTTAACATTACTTTAAAAGCCAGTAAGGCCTCTAATGATGTTTTTATTATTAATTTAACATTTCTCAATGAAAGATAAATTAAATTTGAAGAGAAAAATTTTCGCCTAGACCGGGACTCGAACCCGGGACCCTTGGCTTTCCGGGCCAAGTGCTCTACCAACTGAGCTACCGAGGCGAGTTACGATATAGACGCAAATTTTTCTCTTATATACGTTGTAATTCCCTATCGCCAAATGCTTTTGAAACCATTGTTTCTATCTTTGCAAATGGCGGCTTCTTAGTTAAGAAGACATTTATTGGAAATTTAACATTACTTTAAAAGCCAGTAAGGCCTCTAATGATGTTTTTATTATTAATTTAACATTTCTCAATGAAAGATAAATTAAATTTGAAGAGAAAAATTTTCGCCTAGACCGGGACTCGAACCCGGGACCCTTGGCTTTCCGGGCCAAGTGCTCTACCAACTGAGCTACCGAGGCGAGTTACGATATAGACGCAAATTTTTCTCTTATATACGTTGTAATTCCCTATCGCCAAATGCTTTTGAAACCATTGTTTCTATCTTTGCAAATGGCGGCTTCTTAGTTAAGAAGACATTTATTGGAAATTTAACATTACTTTAAAAGCCAGTAAGGCCTCTAATGATGTTTTTATTATTAATTTAACATTTCTCAATGAAAGATAAATTAAATTTGAAGAGAAAAATTTTCGCCTAGACCGGGACTCGAACCCGGGACCCTTGGCTTTCCGGGCCAAGTGCTCTACCATTATCTTTCATTGAGAAATGTTAAATTAATAATAAAAACATCATTAGAGGCCTTACTGGCTTTTAAAGTAATGTTAAATTTCCAATAAATGTCTTCTTAACTAAGAAGCCGCCATTTGCAAAGATAGAAACAATGGTTTCAAAAGCATTTGGCGATAGGGAATTACAACGTATATAAGAGAAAAATTTGCGTCTATATCGTAACTCACCTCGGTAGCTCAGTTGGTAGAGCACTTGGCCCGGAAAGCCAAGGGTCCCGGGTTCGAGTCCCGGTCTAGGCGAAAATTTTTCTCTTCAAATTTAATTTATCTTTCATTGAGAAATGTTAAATTAATAATAAAAACATCATTAGAGGCCTTACTGGCTTTTAAAGTAATGTTAAATTTCCAATAAATGTCTTCTTAACTAAGAAGCCGCCATTTGCAAAGATAGAAACAATGGTTTCAAAAGCATTTGGCGATAGGGAATTACAACGTATATAAGAGAAAAATTTGCGTCTATATCGTAACTCGCCTCGGTAGCTCAGTTGGTAGAGCACTTGGCCCGGAAAGCCAAGGGTCCCGGGTTCGAGTCCCGGTCTAGGCGAAAATTTTTCTCTTCAAATTTAATTTATTTTTCATTGAGAAATGTTAAATTAATAATAAAAACATCATTAGAGGCCTTACTGGCTTTTAAAGTAATGTTAAATTTCCAATAAATGTCTTCTTAACTAAGAAGCCGCCATTTGCAAAGATAGAAACAATGGTTTCAAAAGCATTTGGCGATAGGGAATTACAACGTATGTAAGAGAAAAATTTGCGTCTATATCATAACTCGCCTCGGTAGCTCAGTTGGTAGAGCACTTGGCCCAGAAAAAAACCAAGGGTCCCGGGTTCGAGTCCCGGTCTAGGCGAAAATTCTTCTCTTCAAATTTAATTTATCTTTCATTGAGAAATGTTAAATTAATAATAAAAACATCATTGATATATTTTTCCTTCCCTGTCTTGTGCTTAATGCACTAATGTTGTGTAGCACTTTCTTTGCAGCTCTCTGTATATCCATATAAATAGATACAAAGTAATGAATTCAAAAGTTCCCAGAAAAATTGTGCACATCAGAGAATAAGACTATACAATAGTCTCAACAGTCTGTTTCTGGTTGCTAAAACCTGTTCCAGTTGAGAAAAAATATGAGTGAGGTGTCTTACTGATTCATTTTTTTAAATAAATTTATTGTATAGTATTTCTTCTGATAAATTTTAAGAACACTAATTATAATGTCAAAATTAATTTAAAACTTAAAATTACTTTAAAATAATTAATGTAAAATAAGGTAAAAAGTGATTTTATACAAAGTTGACTACAAGGTTCCATGATTTCTACTGTAGATGTCATTTAAATCTAAATATATTTGTAAAAATAACATTTATGAAATGTTTATAGGTTTGCTACAAATCTAAAAAGTCTTCAAATAAGAAATTAGAATAAAATACTCCTGTAACTTATTAAGGTAGAATATTTTTATCACTCACCTCATATTGTTCTTCTTATTTGATTATAAACTAGTTTCGGAACATAGTTTCTGTTCCATCCTCAGTATCGTCACGACCGTTGTTCTGTCGTCTTGAAGAGCTGTCCTTCCCGGTGAGAATGACCTGGTTTCGAGGTTTTTCAGTCAGCCAATGGAAGGAGAGAAGGACAGCTCTTCAAGACGACAGAACAACGGTCGTGACGATACTGAGGATGGAACAGAAACTATGTTCCGAAACTAGTTTATAATCAAATAAGATGAACAATATGAGGTGAGTGATAAAAATATTCTACCTTAATGAATATACCTCATAGTGAGAATTCCTAAAATAAGTACTCCTGTAACTGTTTAAAAACACAATTCGTATTTAAAATATATCAAATATATGCAATTAAATAAAGTGTAATATAATTTTCAATTTAAAGAAAATACAGACTCAAACCTCACAAAAATCTGCAACAACATAAATTAGTATTATAATCAATAAATAAATCTGGGTGTATAATTTTTCTCTTCAAATAATATATAATAATTTTACTCAAAATATTGGTCTGGTAAATAAAAAAAAAAAGATTTCCTTTTAAAACTTGAAAGAGTAAGATTTTCTTCTCTAATAATCTTAATGTGTTAATTAAGTTATGTAGATAGGAAATAACACTATGAGGTTTTTTAATATTGTGATTTATCCGCTAGGACCTCATTAAAGTAGTTGACTCCAGAAATAGAGCTGATCATCTTGAGCAAGTAAGCAACATAATGGTATTTGTAATTTATCTTTTGGAGCTTCTCATTTATCATTTCTTTTCTTTTTGTACACCAAATGCCTTAATCATAATCTTGTGCTAATCTAAATGACATGCAATCAAATTTGTTACAGTTTATGATGTTATGTATAAATTTATATACTAAGATTCAATGATAAATAATTTTCTTGAAGATATGCATTTTTTCCTGAACCAGGAATGAATCCAAAACCTCCGGTTTTATGCACTATAAGGGTTACTAGATAAGTTTTGAGACACGATAGTATGCAATAAACTAATCTACCATTTGAAAGTCCAACCCTCATATGTAAAAACCATAGCAGATAGAAACAATTTGTTTCAGTTGTCTCTGAGCTGCACCCTTGTGCATGGAGCCTGAGAGGGAGTATTTTCTTGCTATGATATTATATGATTTCAAGTGAGTCACAAACACTTGAGCAACTCACACAAGCATTTGGGGACCTTGCTCCTTCACTTGCAACAGTTTTCTGCTGATTTCCAGAATTTAAGAGGGGTAGAACATCCCTTAAATATGAAGGGAGAAGTGGGAGGCCAGCAACAGTGGTGACAGAAGAAAATGTCTCTATTGTGGAGACTCTGATTAAGGAAGATCCACGACTGATCTTTAAGGACATCGAGGGGGCCCTAGGGATTAGTTTGCCACCATCCTGCACCAATACTTAAGAGTGAGAAAAATTTCTTCTCGATGGTTGCTACACCACTTGTGAGAAGGGACACTAGAGTGGAATTGTGCAGAGAAATGCTCGCGATATTCAACGATGGGGACTCCCGCTGGATATCAGACATAGTGACAGGTGACGAAACTTGGATCTACCAGTATGACCATGGCGTGGGTCTTCCCAGATGAGTAGCCTCCAACCAGGCCTAGGCGTGTAGGGAAGAAAATGGTGGCCACTTTCTTCTCAACAAATGGTCGTCTGCTTACAGTTGTGCTAGAGGATCAGAGGACATTACTACTAAATGGTATACAGAAGTCTGACTATCCAAAGTCTTCTCAAACATCCAGGAGAAGCGGCTAAAGACTGGACTATGGGAATTCTGCTCCACCATGACAATGCGTCTTTGCACACAGCCAATGCAAAACTAAGATATGCCCATACTATTATTACACAATCTATGTCCAACTCAGCTGACATGTGGAAAATTTAAAATCAATAGGCCTCTGTCAAAATAAACTACAGGTAGAAACAGCTGACCTACCACTAGATGAGTTGAATGACCATTTTACCCGCCTCCCTTCTGACAACACCTCACAACACAAACAACAGACAATAGATGAACTAATGTCATATTCCCAACCTACCCGAGACAAATTCTTTTTTTCCTATATCTCACCTGATGACGCCAAAAGAGCAGTATTACGTATTAAATCTAAAGCACAAGGAATAGACAATATAACAATAACTCTCCTGCAAAAAATAATAGACATTATTCTCCCAACAATAACCCACATTTTTAATGCCTCTATAATGACCGGGACCTATCCCAGACTCTGGAAAATGGCTCTAGTTCGTCCTACACCGAAATCAAACACTCCCACAACACTCGATGATTACAGACCAATTAGTATTCTTCCCTGTTTATCTAAAGCACTGGAACACATAATACACTCACAGTTAACAGACTACCTCACCACACACGACTTACTTGATGAACATCAGTCTGGTTTTAGAACAGGACATCACATAAGTACTGCACTACTTGACATTGTAGAGGACATAAGAGACTCAATGGACAAAAGCAAACTCACCGCAATAGTCCTACTCGACTACAGCAAAGCCTTTGACACAGTAGATATAGACTTAATGCTAGCGAGACTAAAGACACTACATCTGTCGGAAAACTGCCTTGATTGGTTTGCATCTTACCTCACTAATCGTCAGCAATCAGTTTCTGTTAATAATCGCATTTCTTCCTGGCGCTTGGTGAGGAAAGGGGTACCTCAAGGCGGCGTCCTCGCTCCTCTTCTCTTCTCGATTTATATTAATGACGTGACCAAGAAACTACAAAACTGCAAGCATCATCTTTATGCCGACGACCTACAGATTTACACACACTTTAGGCCTGACGAAATTAATGAATATATTGACAAAGTAAACACTGACCTCAGCAATATATCTTTATGGTCCAGACAATATGGGCTGAAACTAAATGTAAACAAAACGCAAGCAATAATTATCGGACATCCAAGGCTATTACACCTCATAAACAATGGCAATATGCCGGCTGTCATATTAGATAATGAACAAATTCCTTATACCGACGTCGTTAAAAACTTGGGATTTTACTTAGATTCTAATTTAAAATGGCATGAGCAAGTAAAACAAACATCTAAAAGGATCTTCTCCATAATGCATTCCCTAAAGCGACTTAAACATTTTCTTCCTACAACTCTTAAAAGAATTTTAATCCAAACTTTAGTGATGCCGCATTTTGACTACTGTGACGTTCTACTAACTGACATAAGTGACGGATTGTCGGACAAACTGCAGCGTGTCCATAATATGTGTATCAGATTCATATTTAATGTTCGAAAATACGATCACATTTCTCCATTATTCCACGAATTGTCATGGCTACATCTAAAAGAGAGAAGAAAATCGCACTGTCTAATTCTCCTATTTAAGATCCTAAACAGACCTCTATTCCCAATTATTTATCATCCCGTTTCCCGGATCTATCCTCAATACATATAACTTAAACACAAGATCACAGACATAGTCTCTTACGTAATTATACCGCAACATAGGACATCCCATCACTCCATGTCATATACCATCTCCACTTCTCGCAACGGGAATTTCCCTACCACAAGAAATAAGGGGCTGCAGGACATTGGCATCTTTTAATAGAAATCTAAAATTATATTTGCTCTAACCTCGACTTTATTAAGATCCAGTGTAAGATAGATATAGAATAATTGGTGTTTCCCGTATATGTATCATATTTATATTATTATTATTATCATTATTATTATTATTACTATTATTATTATTATCATTATTATTATTATTACTATTATTATTATTTATCGTATCATTATGTTATTTACCTATAAAATGTTGTTTGTACATGACATTTACATTGCTACATTATTGTATCTTTAACTGTTTATAATTAGTATAGTGTATATCTATATGTGTCAAATATTATTTGTATTTGTGCTGGTTGAGTGGAAGAGAGGGCCTTATGGCGTTAAACTCTGCCAGAATAAATAAAGTATTATTATTATTATTATTATTATTAATGCAACAATTAGGTTTCTGGAAAAGACACCAATGAAATTAATGTCTCATTCAGTCTACAGTCCATACCTGTTCCTGAACATGAAGAATGCATGCACGAATACCAATTTCTTAGCCCAGAAGATGCTTAGTTTAAGGTGTGAGATGGAGTGGCGTGCTGTGGTTCCAAGAGGATACAACAGTGTATAGAATGTGCTGGAGAGTACTTTTAAAAGATTTTATAGGTATGGAAACTCTACTATGGCCCATTGTTGTACATCTCAAAACTTATCTAGTGACCCTCGTACACTGACAATTGTGCTATCCAGGCTTCCCTGTTGAAACACAATTTTTTTCTCTCTCTTAACTTTATAAA
>JASPKZ010002830.1:0-45000 GCA_030220185.1 Diploptera punctata
TTGTTATAATTTTGCATTCTTTTTCACTATATTTTCGATATCTTTTTTTTTTGTTCAAAATTAATGTTTCTGCCCCATAGCGGCACACTGGTTTAATTACAGTGTTATAGTGTCATAATTTTGTAAGTAAAGATATGCATTTTTTATTATAAGTGTTGTGAGTAAGCCGAAATGCTGTTTCCATTTTTTGGCATCTACTTTTATTGACTTTAGTTTCAATTCCATTTTCCTGAATTACTTCACCAAGATATTTAAATTGTGAAACTCATTTAATTTTTGCATATTTGGTTTCCATGTATTTTGGTACTTGTTTATTGCATGAAATATATTCCTTTTTTTCAAAAGAAATCTGCAGACCAATTTTCTCTGCAATGTCATTTAATAATTCAATCTGTTGTTGTGCTGTTACAACGTCACGGGTTAAGATTGCTAGATCATCAGCATATGCTAAGCAATCAATCTTCAATTTTCCTCTTCCTAATATGATTGGTTGATTACATTTAAAAATTGTTTTCTGTTTACGCCATTCTTGTATTACTTTATCAACAACACAATTGAAGAGTAGTGGAGAAAGTCCATCTCCTTGTCTTACTCCTGTCTTAATTTCAAAGGATTCAGAAATTTCCTCCATGAATTTAAGTTTAGCCCTTGTATCTGTTATTGTCTGTCTATTAAGTGCAAGAGTTTTACGGTCTAAACCTTGTTCTTTCAATATTTCAAATAGTGATTCTCGGTCAACCGAATCGTAAGCTTTTTTAAAGTCAACAATTATACACACTAAATCATTGCTACAAATTCTCTGGTGTCTAAGGATTAGCTTAAGGTTCAGGATTTGTTCTGGACATGATCTGCCTGGTCTGAATCCTGCTTGATATTCTCTTATATTCGGTTCTAGTTGCCGTTGCGCTATGTCGAGCAGACATTGAGGTAAAATTTTGTATGGGACTAATAATGAAATCCCTCTATAAATGTTCACATGTGTTCTGTCTCCCTTTTTATTATTATTATTTTCTTGGCAAGGATGACTGAGAACAGAATACCGAAAGCAGCGTACAACTATTCACCACGAGGAAGAAGAAGCTTGGGAAGACCACGGAAAAGATGGAAAGAGCAGCAATTTGGAGCCGGAACAGGCTAGTATATAAGCCTAAACCGTGAAGAATTAATTATTATTATTATTATTATTATTATTATTATTATTATTATTACACCCAGAGGTATTGATATGATCTGTCAAAAGCAAGTACAGCTTGTTTTTTCCTTTTGGTCGTTCTTAAATAGGCCTAATTCTGTGTTGTATTATGCTCTATGCTTCTGAGTATACGCGTGGCTAGCGCGCACGGCTGCCCCGGCTAGGTAACCAAATTCGAATCCTGGCATTTCCCGAGGGATATTGGTGGTGGGAGATATAGAAGGCGAAAATACATGTTAAATTTCTTTCATTTTGGGGGATTATATATAAAGCAAATTCAACGTTTAAAGGAGAAAAGCTATTTCTATATCAACATTTATTTAGATTTTTTTGTACATCCAGAAGCTTACAATTTTCATCGCACCAACATTCTTCATTTCCTATTCCCTCCATTTAATGTAATTTCATTTCTCGTACATTAATTTCATATTACCCTTCACCTCACCTCATATTAGGAAAAATAGTTTAGTTGGCATCCACAGGTGTTAAAAATATGTGGTTGCGGGGATCTAGTGAGGTATCCACAGTGTGTGCAGGCTCATGACTCAAGTCGCCTGAACAGTAAAAAGGGCAGGAGGGGCCAACGAGATGGTTGTAGTCATCCCTTGCGGCCACGGGCCCACC
Organism: Diploptera punctata; assembly: GCA_030220185.1. NCBI lineage: Eukaryota > Metazoa > Arthropoda > Insecta > Blattodea > Blaberidae > Diploptera > Diploptera punctata. Next base: position 1,817 of record JASPKZ010002830.1, read on the forward strand.
CCAAAAATGGCGGCATGGTTCATGAGAAAAGAACCTGGTGTGCCGGACCCGGAAGACGACCTACAACTTACTTAACATTATAGATTGAATTTCATTCCATTCGTCCATAATATACTGGGATAGCGCAAGAGATCTTTCTGATGTTCAAGGCAATCTGACCTCCCAGCTGAATAAAGACTAAATAACTATATAACCTACTCTAATAAAATCCTACTACTATTTAAAATTATAAATACGTAGTATATATTTTCTTGTAAATATTATATCCTATAGGACTATTTTAATTTCTTTCTCAGTTTGATATTAATTTATCCTACATAGTTTTGAATTTTATTCTCGTTCATATTACTTTGCGTTGTAAGAGTGCATTTTCTATTTTAAAACTTGTTTCTAAAGTTATATTTTTCTATTTTCTTCCTCTTATTAACTTTACCATTATTAACCAATAATTAACTAAATGCCAGTATCGAACCAGGAGATTCATAACAGGGCGCACATATGCTGTCCACGCATCCCTATCCTGAGCTAATATTTTCCAATCATTTCTTGTATAATTATCCTCTCTCAAATCACGATCGATTTAATTCTCCCATTTCATTATTGGACTACATACTGGGCGCTTTCCTTCTAATTTAACTCCAAGAAGATTCGATGTCATTATTTCTTTCCCATTTGTGCTCTTTGTCCTGCCCTTCAGAGTCTACGAGACTTAACTGTTCTTATTACACCTAGTTTATTATGTGTATTTTCTATACGTATTAAATACTTCTGAACTAAACCCGAGCACGAACACCTGCTCATATGGTGTCAATACTATGTAAAAAAATACATTGGACAAAAAACATATAATATGGTATAAAATTGTAATTTAATTTTTTTAAATAAAAAATATATATTTGATAGGCCTACCTGGGATAATCGAGCTAGTTGTCTCAAGATAGCGTTTGAGACCCGTATTCGGGAGGTCATCATCATCATCATCATCATCATCATAACAATCAGGGATTCGGCAATTGGCCTGTTCCGCTTCAGGATAGAAAATGGTCCCTCCATCGCTTCTTAGGTCGTCCTGGGTCTCTTTGTCCTGTGGGTCTGTTGCTGAATAGCATCAGAGGCAGTCTATTGTTTGGCATAATTATTTTGGTATATTTAAGGTTTCAGTCATTGCTGGTGTGTTGAGAGCTTTGCGGATGTATTCATTTCGCATGTGGTCATAAAGCGTGTAACCCGCTAAATGTCTTATAACTTCATTTCTGCAGCTACTATCCTATTTAATTTGCCTGTAGTAAGAGTCCAGATTTCAGAGTCATAAAGTAGAGTTGGAAGAACCATTGTTTTATAAAATTTATAATTGTATCTGGGCATACTTTTCGGAGAAGAGTGTTTTTATTGTTCCCATAAGTTTTTTTTTTTTTGGAATTTGAACAATTTTATGTCTATGTCTTTACATGTGTCGTAGGAAAAGTTGCAGCAAAGATAAGTAAATTCATTAACTTGTTTTATTATATTGTTAATAACAATTTTATTTCGTATCGGCATTTCCCTTGAAATGTCATAGTTTTTGTCTTACACGCCGAAATTTGTGAATTATAATCTTGGGTTATATTTGATTCTGGACAATATAAATTTTAGTTACTGCAGACGGGAGAGGGTGAGAGAGAGTATCCGGCTCACTGGCTATGGGAGCACTCCCAGACAGAAAAGCAGGTAAGTTCAATGACCTCAAGATGGCTACCCCATCACTGAACTTTCTCAGCGATGGGTTGCTCCCCCGTTCTGAGGAGATATATACATACTCAGAATCTACAGGAAAGAAATGATCGGACTGATATTCGGGAGGTCTTGTTCAAATTCCGATGTCGACCAACCTAACTGACATGTTTCCCTGATTTTCTTTAGTCAAGGCAAATGCTGGCTTAGAATTTCATTTCCAGGATCCATTGCATTATAATTAGTAGAGACGGATTATATGCATTTGCATATTAAGACCTTGTTCACCTGTTATTGCATATTTTAACTAAAAACTAGTGATAACACATATTTTTGCACTATATTTACAACATTTTAAAAATCTGTGTTGTTTTACAATGAACATTTCGAGGCAATCAAAAGTGTAGTAAACGATTTCGATGGTGCAGAGCCCTTGGCAGTTCGTGAGTCCAAGGAAGTATTTAACGATTCCAGTATAAAAAAAACAGAGATGTGATTAGCACTCCCTGCAACTATTAAAAAGCTTGAAACTCAAGGTTTGGCGTTGATTGAATCTACTCAGTTAATGGATAAAATCCGGCAACTGAGCTCCTAATTGCCGAAGTATTACCGAGTAAACTTAAAGAAAAGTTTAAAAACATTTTGAATGATAACCCAGGCTTTGAACCTTTGTATCAAATTAATAGTTTTATAAATGGGACGGGCGAGCTTTTGCCAGAAATAATAAGTGCCAAAATAGCACCCAAATTCAAATACTGCCCAATTACTTCAGTTGACGTAGAACGGTCCTTTTCTGCTTATAAACATATTTTGAGCGATCGAAGACACACAACCATATTACAGAACATTTGGAACAGTACTTGATCGTTTCTGTTTACAATAGTAGCAATATGTAGAGTATTTTTATTTGTGAACAATACTTTTGCCTGATACTGATTGATAATTTATTATTTATCAGTGATAAATGACAATATTAATAAATGGATAATAAAAATACTAACTACTATGTTAAATTAGAAATAAAATATCTAATAAAGTTTTTTTCTACTTTTTGGTATTGCATATATTGACATTTTTCATGCATATTTTAAGCATTTTTCATGCACAATTGCATGCATTTTTCGAGCTTGTTATGTTGCATATAATCTGGTCTCAAATAGTCACCATCAATAACATCATTAAAATAAATAAAAGTGCAATAAATAAAATAAATTGATGTTATATGCATATATAATATTATAATAATATATAATATTATAATAATGTTATATAAACACCAACTCAATTGATTAAAATAAATTGAGGCTAAATGACCTTCGAAGTTAAAGGCAGAGAAAGAAATGCTGGGATTATCCTAACTTCAATCAAGTTTCCGAAGAACAAAATGACTGTTGTTACAGCGATTTACTTCAGTTTTTATTTCTCCGAATATATTTCAAGATTATCATTTGAATGCCCACCGCTGTGGTCTCGAGGTAGCGTGTTGCCTTGTCACGCAGCGGGCTCGGGTTCGATCCCCGGTCGGGACAGTTTTTCTGGGTGAGGTTTTTATCGGAGTTTTTCCTCACCTGTAAGACAAATGTCAGGAAAACTTTAAGGGCCCAAACGGTCCCCGAAATCATATGACCATCATCATCCTTATCATTATCATCATCATCACAATCATCCTTCACCGGTGTGGAAAGCAACGGGAAGCTACCACACCTACACAATTCCCTAGTAAAGCTGCAAGCATAGCATGAAAATGCTATGATTGCAGTGAAGGACCTGCCTTCGGGCAGAATTACTATGGATGGATGGATCATTTGAATTTGCCGATGAAACTCAAGTACTCCGCCCGTGAAATATGTAGCGTTTAACTCTAAAGTAAGATGTTTACTAACATACCGGTACTGTTTTATCAGAAACATTTTTGTTATACTATGAAATAATTTAAATTACATACTTTAAAATGATCTCTCTTAGAGAAATAGATAACATGTATGAACGAACCAAATGAGGATTGTATGTGCATATTTTCTCGGCAAATATGTAACAAATACTACATAACCGCGTGTTTATAAAGAACAAAACCTATAAAAGACTACAATAAAAACTAAACAAGACGCCAGTGCTCAATCTGAGCGCATCTTTCTTCTTATTATTAAATGGTCTCTCTGTATATTTCTATAAATAAACTATAAGAACAAAAGAATCTGTCGCCCAGGAACTCCGTAAACTAATCAAATTCTCAATAAGTAGAATTTATGATCCGATTTTGCATTTTTCGTTTGTTAATTAAATCCTATGTATTAATATTCGTTATGAGAAAACAAACATAACAGCCACTAATGAGAATTTTAATTTAATTTCTGTCGGATTTCGCTGATTTCTGGAGAATACTTTTCTCCTTTCAGTTCAGTGGCATATACCGAATTTAGGTATGAAAAATCGAAAATGGCTAGATATATTTTTAAATTTTCGTTTCAGGTGTTAATTCTTGTGCTCCTAAAGCTCGCAATTTGCCGGTTAATGAACTGGACCTTACAATTCTTAATTAATTACTATATGTCCAGGTTGATGGAGCATTTGAGGAGATACAAAGTCCAACAATCAATTGAGAAACACTAAGGAATTGGAACTGGAACTAAACATCAATAAAACCAAGTATAAGGTTACATATAGAAATTCATGAAACAATGGAAATTTAGTGTTAATGAAAAACGAGGGAAATTAAAAAAAAAAAAAAAAGTGGCAGAGTTCAAATACATAGGAACAATAAATATAAATAGCAATGGCGTTCAGAAAGAAATCAAACGTAGGCTCAATTCTGGAAATGAATACTATTACGCATTACAGTTATTTTTGTCATCCGAAATTCTTTAAAAAAATGTTAAACTGAAAATATTTCTTCTTCTTCTACACTTAACGGGCTAGGCAAAATGTCTGTTCCGCCTCACAGTTGTTCTGTCTATCTTTTCTCTGACCTTCCTACATTCCTTGAACTTCTTGGCTTGTAGTTAAATGCTGCTTTTGGTAATCTTGTTACGTTCATTCTTTCTACATGTCTAAACCATTTTTCTCTATAGTCTTTGATTTTATCACTTAATGGGTATATATTTAACTCTGTTCTTATATCTGAAAATATATAAATATGTTATTCTACCACTTATATGATATGTATGCAAAACATGGACTCTGGCTTTAAGGAAGGAGAAAAAGTTACGAATATTAGAGAATAAAGTTACGAGTATTTGAGAATTAAGTTCTTAGACATCTTTTTAGACCAAAGAGAGACGAACATATAGATACATGGAGAAGACTACATAAAAATTAGCTACATGAACTGGGAGACCAGATGTAATAAGAACAGTTAAGCCCCGTAGATTGCGAAGGGCAGGACGCGTGGCACGAATGGGGAATGAAAGCGGCCTGGAAACTCCTTACAGGAAAACCAGAAAGAAAGCGCCTAAAAGGTAGCCAAGAATGAGATGTGAGAATAATATTAATTATTATTTGATGGAGGTAAATTATACAGGGAAAGATTTGAAAACGTCGTTCGGGATAAGGATTTATAGAGAGCTTATGTCTGTGCGACCGTGAATCTAAAGTGTTAGATAGTGCCAGTGAGTTAGTTGGTTAGTTATGCTGAGATTAATTTCGAAAAAACGAAACAAAACAGCAGGTGCCATATCGTTAACACAAATATATATAATCAACTGAGTTGGTGTTTACTTGATGAAAATCCATATTAATTAATTAAATACAAATAAAACGTTTTATTTTTATTTGATTTTCATATTTATTAAGATATAATTCAGTTACAGCTGTTTCGGTACACTGTACCTTCTTCAGGCATGTTAAATTATGCATTGTGTTATTACAGTACATATCAACTGATCTAAGCAACAATACAACAATATTACGATCTTGAAGAAGATTTTCGGGCTGTAGGCCGTGGTCGTGAGGCTTGTAGTTCCCCGACGTTTCGCCAGAGACTGCGTCTGGCATCCTCAAGGGTACCCTTGAGGATGCCAGATGCAGTCTCTGGCGAAACGTCGGAGTCTTGAGGATGCCAGACGCAGTCTCTGGCGAAACGTCGGGGAACTACAAGCCTCACGACCACGGCCTACAGCCCGAAAATCTTCTTCAAGATCATCATAGCAACTCCGGCCGTGAAAGTCTACGTGAATACAATACAACAATAATTTATTTAAATTTTTAATTTAACAAAGGCGATTCGTTCAAATCATGTTGAGAATTTAACAGTTAAACTGTTCAATTCATAATTTGTTAACATGCCTGAAGAAGGTACAGTGTACCGAAACAGCTGTCACTGAATTATATCTTAATAAATATGGAAAACAAATAAAACTAAGTTTTATTTTTATTTAATAACAAATATATATGTTATGGTCATTTATTTTTCGGTGTCTACTAAGTTGGATGAATTTGGAATCAATGAAGATTTGTAAAACGTTTTCAAAAATATTTTCATTAGAACTACTTCAATAGTTGCATTTCTTCGAAATTCGCTAAAAAATGTCTTCCTGGTTTGGTGACACAAATGTCCATATACCCAAGTTTTACTTTAATTTTGAATGAAGAGAAAGTTACATATTTTCTCGTTATTTTCTTATTCTTCAGAGAGGACATTAACCTTAATCCCTTATAAATACATCTATAATATCGATATGGATTTTAAAGAGATGTAAAGCATTACATGGCATAAATAGACATAACAAACGTAACATGTCGAAATGAGGATTTATATGAACATGGATTTATGTGTGATTAAATATATTAATGTAAATACAGAAACGTTTTATTATGTATCACTTTAATAAATTAATTGAATGGATATTAAGCAAAAATTAATATCCGATTATAAGTATACATAAATAAATATAATGTTAAGCTCTACTATCCAATTTAAGTCCCACAAAATACATCAGTAATTATTGCTAATTCTCATTTCAATTAGGTGATTTTCACTACCAATGCTATTAAATTATCTGTGTTCAGATCAATTATTATTTAATATTAATGACGGAACCAGGTCTCCAATAAGAGATACCATTAACCTTCTTTTAAGAGCGCAATAGATAAACCGATTAAGACAAACACACATAGATTGATGACACATCAACAAACAGACAGCAGATGAAGTGAGGGAGAAACATAGACATAGACAGCTAGTCAGTTAGGTAGATACAGAGATGGATGGCGGAATAGACATATAGACAGACATCTGCATATATACTCATCTAAATAGACGGACATATAGATAGATTATATATAGGCCTATGTGTAACTCACTCACTGGCACTATTGAACCGTAGGTTCACGGCAGCTCAGACATAAACCCTTAACATCCCTATCCTGAGCTAATGTTTTCCGATCATCCCCTGTATAATCTACTTACCTCAAATATGCTTAATGCTATTCTACCATTCTTGGTCTACCAACTGGGCGTTTTCCCTCTAGTTTTCCTACAATAAGCTCCCATGCACCTCTTTCATTGCTCATATGTGCCACAAGCCCTGCCCATCGCAGTCTACGACACTTAGCTGTTCTTATTATATCTGGCTTACTATAAAACCACGTAGATCACTTTTATGTAGTCTTGTCTGTTCATCTGTCTTTGGTCCAGAAAGTTTCCCAATAACTTTTTTCTCAAATATTCGTAAACTTCTTTCCTCCCTTAAAATAAGAGTCCATGTTTCGCATCCATATAACTGGGAGAATAACAGTTTTATATATTTCAGTTAACATTTCTTAAGTAATTGGAAGGACAGGAGTTCCTTTATGCATAATAGAATATACTATGTCGAGAATCGAACCTATGTTTAATTTCTTTGCTCATCTCATTCCATATGTAATTATTGTTCCTAAGTATTCAGCCACTTCTTCAAAATTTCCCTCATTTGTCTTCAGCTAACCAGGTTCATTACAGAGTATAATGTATTTCTATGTGTCAACATATATTTAGTTTTATTGGTGTTTACTTCCAGCTCCAATTCTTAGTGTTACTCAATAGAGTGTGAGTGTTGGGCCTTAGTATCTCCTCGTTATCACTAATAATACATAATTAGAAAAAACTAACAGATTATTAATACAACTGAGTTGTGGGCCTTCTTCATCCTCTGAAGATTTGATGGCATTCTCTAGTACAAAATTAAATAGTATAGGAGATGGAGCATCATCTTGCTTTAACCCATTGTGAATTTCAGAACTATCCGAAAACTGTTTACCTACACGCATCCTACTCTTTGTGCCATCGAGACACGTTCGTATAAGTAAGTCTAACTAACGTTTTAGGAATTCATACAGTAACTCCAGCATGATACTATAATACTTCTTCCCTTTTAATTGAATCATATGCCTTTTTGAAGTCTACATATACTGCATTTGATGTACAGTGTCATTATATTTCCATTTATTTTCTAAAATCTGTCTCATACTAAAAATCCCCTACAATATTATAGGTATTATTTAATTTAGATTAACTTCATGGAAAATAAAAGCTGTTTAATGGTCACCAAATAAAATTGCCTTCTGCACAGTAACGCATTTTCATTTAAATATGCATCTTTAGTTCTTGTGCTTCCTGTCATACCTTAAGCCTTAATCTCTCTTCCTCTCTAATCACCAACATTCAACATCATTTTTTAGAGGAAATCACAAACATATTTTAATTTTTAGCTTCCCTTATGACTGTTATGTCACTAAGTCGCGCATGTTCGTGCAGCAAACGGACAATTTATTTTGGTTTTCCTCAAATATTATGATATAACTACATTATGCACATTTATTTATTTGTTTTCTTCCTTCCATCCTTCTTTCTAATGGACGTAACAACTCGCAAGGAACCTATCAATGATTGGATCACACCAAAACGTAACTTGAAACTTACGCGGCAAAACGGACATCTATACCAAAATTCAGCTCAAATATTTAACTAGAAGTACCGGTATGTCTAGTGATTATGTTCCTTGCCTCTAGTTTCAAGGGTGGCAGATTCAAACCCGGCCGGAGTCGAAGGATTTTTTAGGATGGAAAAATCTAAGAGCAAGTCATTCGAGAGGGACTTTAAGTTGTGGGTCCCGAGTCTGAAGTTTTTTTCAGGCTCGTAAAAGGTCCTTCAGCCTGAATAGAGAGGCCTCTAAGCAAAATTTACCAACCTCATCACCCTAGTAATAGCTCAGTTGCCTATTAGATATCTCATTAGGTCGGTATGTTGACAGCATATAATTCATGACATATGTAGGCAAATAAGCGTAACTAAATTAACTTCGTCTAGTAACTCCTAACAGAGGAGTGGCTAAGGCCAGCATACACGTACTGGAAAATTGAGATCGGAATCTCACGAATTAAAGTAGTCATATAATATTGTATGTTATTGTAACATAGGAATTACATTATGTTTACTCTTGGTGCAGAGATAATGGACTTGCGCTGATTCGATTCTCTACAGGGAAAGATATTGGTTATGGAATTGCGGCCAATATGGGACCTATGCCTATCCGGAATTCTGAGAAATTTGGGTAGCTACAATAAGTAGAGAATACAGGTATAGAAAAGCTGCTATAACGTCACTTACCTGGCGAAGTGGCGTAAAAGAAAATAGTGTAATTTTGCAAGTGACAAGTTTAGGGAAATGTGTGTTTATATACTGACTTACAGCTCAAATTAATAAATTCTCTCTTCGAAGATAATACATTTATTCAATTCGTTTATAAGTTACCCGTAATAACGACTAATGCCAGACTCTAACATGTTGACCAATTATGGGCCAAAAAGAACATAATTCGGAATGCCTATTTGTAATATTTCACTAGTGATAAGAGGCGCTTACGCCATACACATGAAGAATGTAGGCAATAATAATTATTTTTGATATTATTTTAAGCTCTATTATTGTTTACTTCTTTTATGTATTTATATTTCTGTCAAACCCGTAGGTTCATGGCCGCGCGAATATAAGCTCTCCACACATCGCTATCCTGAACTAATGCTTTCTAATCATTCCCTCTATAATCTACTTCCTTCAAATCATGGTTAATTCTATTCTCCCACATCATTCTTGCTCTACCAACTGGGAGTTTTCCCTCTGCTTTTCCTACAAGAGGCTTCCATGTACATCTTTCATTCCCCATTCGTGCCACATGTCCTGCCCATTGCAGTCAATGAGATTTAGCCGTTTTCAATATATCTGGTTTTCTTCTTCTTCTTCTTCCTTCCAAGTATTAGGCCAAGGCCTGTTACGATCCTATAGAAAATTTTTCCCTCCAGCGTTTCATAGGAAGGCCCAGTGATCTTCGTCCTCTTGGTATATAATTATAAACAGCTTTGGGGATCCGATTTGAACTCATTCTTTCAAGATGGTGTTTCCAATTTAGTTGGTACTGTTTAATATATTCCAAAATTGGCGTAGTCTTCAATTCTTTTAAGATATCGGTGTTCCTTTTCCGATCCCATCTGGTGTAACCCGCTGTTCTGCGCATGAATCTCATTTCACAAGCCGTTATTCTGCTTTCATGTTGTCACTACCATAGGTCAACACTGGTCTAGCCAAAGTGTTATATAAACGTAATCTGGTGTTTTTTGTACAAGGGATGGTTTCATAACTTGATTAATAATTCCTAAACTATTATTATAACTAGTAACTTTTTCAGGGATATCCATTTCATCCCAGATAGAGAGATAATATCCAAGATATTTAAATTGGTTAGATCTCTCTAAAATTTTATTCTGGAGACAGATTTTACTTTGTATGTCTTATATCTGGTTTTCTATAAAGATAATGTAACTCGCTGTTATGTAGTCTTCTTCATTTGCCTGTCTGTTCATCTCTATTTGGTCCAAAAATTTTCCTAAGAACTTTATACTTAAAAACTCGTAATATTTTCTCCTCCCTTAAAGTAAGAGTCTATGTTTCGCATCAATTTAATATAACTGAGAGAATGGCAGTTTTATATATTTTCAGTTTAACGTTTTTTTTAGAGAAGTTGGAACGGCAGAAGTCCCTGAAATGCAAAATAGCATGCATTTCCAGAATTGAACCCATGTTTAATCTATTTATGGATCTCATTCGTCTTCTCAAAGACCTACCGTGCATTTTTAATGTTTGACGATGTTTTATAAAAAGATGTTATTTTAACTGAGGACGATATGAATTTTATCATTTTAATACTTTAATCGGATAGGCTGACAAAGACATTGCTACTCACTTGTGAATTGTGTTATTTCATTGCGAGTGCACATGTGTGCGGGTAGGAAAGAGAGGGCCGCCTATTCACACCTAGTGAGCACTTATTAATCGCCCTGGTCCACATATTTAAAATCCTGAGAGGAACATCCATAAAATAATTTCTGATTCTTGTTTCTTAGAATATTCGTCAGAATAAACCATCTGAATCACTTTCCCAAAATAATAGTTATCGTCAGGTAACCGTTATATTTTTAATTTCAACTCCCACATTTAATGTATCATTATCAATGTATTCAATTTCATTAGATGGTGCCACATTTGTAGATCAAGAAGTTTAATTTTTAAAAGCAATGTTTTAAATTTTGTCGTACATTTACTTAATCGAAGACTAAATTATTACTTACAAGTAAATATAAAATACACATAAATTCAACAAGATTCGGATAATGTTATTCTCCAACCTCAATTATTGCCCTAACTAGCCTATAAACTTTTCTTCTTCTTTCTTCTTCTACATCATGAAATTAGGCCTTTTGGCCGTTTTCATAACAAGTGGTATTTAATGAATTTTCCCATCTAATATATATATAAATTACTTGTCACGTTGTTTGTCTGCGATGGAATCCAAAACTACTGAACCGATTTTAATAAAATTTTGCACAATGTGTGCTGTTCGATCCAATTGAGACTTACGGAAGTTTATAACTAAATTTATAGTCCTATTTTTTTTATTGCAAATTATTTGCTTATTATTTAACAAAGAGTGATTCTAACGATTCTAACAGATGATGGTGTAAGGTAATTGGTTAATTATTTAACCAGGTGGCTATGCTTTTTGTTGCAACCGCGAATTTCAATTGAATTACAAATATTGATTATTTCATAATTTAAGTGTGTTTAGTGTTTATTTATTTCAATATATTGATAATAATATTATTATTTCGTGTGTAAGTATTAGTTTTAAGTAATCTGGCTGAATGATAGCAACTTAAATTAAATTTAACTGGACCGAGAAGGGACATTGAACAATATGGCGAATCAGTTCTAGAGACCTATGAATGATAAGATATCACGTGAATTTCCGCAAATTGGTATAGGCCTATGTGACATAAAACTTATATTTAAGAAGAATATAATTTAAAAACATGTGAGGGTCCTGAGGAACGGAATAACAGAACTGTAAGTAAGTCTGTTAGTTATAATCATATACCTAATTTTACAGAAACAATCTCCATGCCTCAATTAAATGAAAAACAAGAGGACTATAATATATCACAAGATGATATTACTATACAGAGACTTCATGATGCTGATAGAGATGATCCAAACTGCCAACAAGTTCTGTAGAAGAAAAAAAAACGAAAGTATCAGATAGAAATCAGCAAGCCTCCTCAAAATATTCCATCAATAAATGTATATAATACTTATGATACACTTATGGATGATACTGAGAATGCAGACAACACAAATTCATCTCAATCAACAAAACCACTTCCACATAAACCACCACCCATATTTATACCGGGTGTAATTAACGTGCCAGAACTAAAAAATTGTGTAAAACAAAAACTTTCTGATTTAGATTTCTCACTTAGTTTACTACAACATAATTTAACGTATACCTTAGCCACAGCAACGCGTGGCCGGGACTTATATATATAAAACAAAGTCGGATTAGTTACACTATTTATAACACAAGAACGGCTGGACCGATTTTTATGATCTTTGATTTGTTGGATTTGTTTCCGCCCCGAATAGCAGATAACTATTAAAACATCGGAAAAATTAACGTAAAAAATATTTAAAGGCGATACGACGTTCGCCGGGCCAGCTAATATATATATATATATATATGTGTGTGTGTGTGTGTGTGCGTGTGCGTGTGTGTGTTATAATTACATTTTTGACATTGAGTAATGCAAGCTTAATATGACATAAGAAAAATAAAAGCCTGAACGGGATCTGAACCCGGACCTCTGGGTTATTACCCCAGCGTACTATCCATTACACCACCGGCAAATCCAATGCAAACATATATATATATATATATATATAAGAAATATGAATGTTTGCATTGGATTTGCCTGATGGTATAGTGGATAGCACGCTGGGGTACCAACCCAGAGGTCCGGGCTCAAATCCCGTTCAGACATTTTTTTTCTTATCATGTCATAATAAGCTTGCATTGCTCAATGTCAAAAATTTAATTAGGCCTATAACATCGATAAAGCGTCGCTGTTATAAAGTAAAAAAAAATATTCTCTTTAATTTACTTACTTGATATAGTCAGCTACTAGATGGCAGTGAAAACAGAGTTCTCGCGACATCTATAATAATGGAGAATATATATATATATATATATATATATATATATATATAAGAAAGATAAATGTTTGCATTGGATTTGCATGGTGGTGTAATGGATAGCACGCTGAGGTATCAACCCAGAAGTCCGGGTTCAAATCCCGTTCAGGCATTTATTTTTCTTATCATGTCTTATCATTTTCTTATCTTATATATATATACACACACATATATATACTGGAATTTGTTACCTTTTTTTTCAAAAGAAAGGGAATACATTAGCATTTACATTGCGTACGGGCCTGCTTGGCCGTTCGTGCATTATTTTCCCACGAATAAAAAATGAAAATAATCATAATATAAAACGAATACCTATATGGCTACGCACCTACATAAAAAATGTATCAAAACAAATGAATAATCCCATTTAGTAAATGGGCGACCAACACTTCTATGCACTATTGGTTTGTACTTTAATAACAGCTGAGATTCTGTCTGTAGGCATTCTTTTAACATGTTCATACCAGTCATTTATCATATTGTCAATTCTATTAGTTAAATTAAAAATATTTCAGTGTTTTCTAGTAGGCCTATCTTCGATTCTTTTTCTGTTCGAAACTGTCACATCTGCTACTGAACGTAAGAACTTCATTTCTGCAGTTTCTATGTTCCTTCTGTCTGAACAGTTAAGTGTCCAATTCTCACTTGCATATCTTAAGTTAGGCACCGCCATAATTTTGTAAAATTTTAATTGTATACTTCTAAATGTTTTATTTTTCAGTGTCCGTTTTATAGAGCCACACATTCTATAAAATTCCTAATAAACTTTTTTTTAATTAAATTATTGCGCTTTACTCTCCGGTCCTGTCCATGATGTGGTCTTAGGGTAGTATCGCTGCCTCGTACGCAGCGGGCCCGATCTCATGCCTGGACAAGATTTCTCAGTGATAAATTTTTTTCGAGGGTTTTCCTCATCTGTAAGACAAATGTCAGGAAATGTTAAGGTCTAAACGTTCCCCGAATATAATGTGGCCATCATGATAACCATTATCATGTTCGCCATGTTTAGTTTGAATGTGTGTAAACGGTGTGTTTCTTCTTAATGCTGTGTTGTCTCGGAGGAGGCCCGGGCATTGAGCTGATCACTCATTCAGGGAGGCCCTCCATATCGTTGTGTGGTCAAAAAGCATGTATTTAATCCACAGATTAAAATCCTTCTCCCGACAGATCGTGCCATTGTAAGGCCCGGGTGGCGTGTGTCATGGCGCCGTAAACTTTATACATTACATTACCAATTCGATTAGATCTTCTTTTTGTAAGCCTTTGTTTCCCTCAACGAGATTTAGGCGCTCTCCCCCTTATAGGGAAGAAATTGAACCATACTAATTTAGTTACACTTGTTTCCGTATAAATGTAATTGGAGTGGTCCGTGGTCAGCGTTCTGCCTCATAATGACATCTAGGAAACCAAGGTAGTACTAGGACGAAAAATACGGTAAATTTTGCTTAGATACCTTTTTATTCAGGCTTAAGGATCTTTTACGAGCCTGAAAATGTTCAGACTCAGGACCCACGGCTTAAAGTCCCTTCCGGAGGACTTGCTTCTTGGATTTTTCCATCCTAAACAATGCATCGACTCCGGCCGGATTTGAAACCGCGACCCTCGGTACCAGAGGCACTAGTCCACCGCGGCCGATTCTGATAGATAAAGCGGTTAATATTCCATCAATATGTCCACCGCTGTAGTCTCGAGATAGCGTGCTGCCTTCTCACGCAGCGGGCCCGGGTTCGATCCCCGGTCAGGACAAGTTTCCTGGGTGAGATTTATTCGGGATTTTTTCTCACCTGTAAGATAAATTTCAGGAAACTTTAAGGCCCAAGCGGTTCTCGAATACCATCTGGCCATCAAAATCATATTAATCTAATTAGATTAAGTTTAGTTTAAGGTCTCTCCTGGCGCATCATTAGCACCATCATCAGCTCTCATATCATCGGGACAGCGTAACCCCGCCTCCCAGGCGCCCCAACCTCAGAAGTGGGTTACAAGGACGCCATACCAGGAGAGAACACCAGAAGTGTCGAAATGACAACCTGCAGTATTTAATATATATATATATATATATATGTATATATATATATATATGTATATATATATATGTATATATATATACACACACACACACACACACGCGGGTAGCTCAGGTCGTTAGAGCGCTAACCGTACAGAGTTTAGAGTCTCGGGTTCAAATCCCGACTCAAGCATTCATTTTTCTTTTCATATCATATTTGCCTTCATTGCCAAATGTCAAAAATATAGTTATAACATCTAAATATACAAGCTTTACTGCTATAAAGTAAATATTCTCTTTAAAAATTTGCTTAACAGTTATGTTAGCCACTAGATGTCAATCGGAACGAATTTCCGCTACCTCTTGTGTGAATTGAGAATTCTACATACATAAGAAAAATGGATGTTTGTGTTGGAATACTTCGGTAGCTCAGGTCGTTAGAGCGCTAAAAGTACAGAGTTTAGAGACTCGGGTTCAAATCCCGACTCAAGCATTCACTCTTTTCATATATATATATATATATATATATATATATATATGATAATAAATTCACTATAATTAATTACTATAAAGCCTGTAAGAAAAAATAAGATAAAACGAATTCCAATTATTGTATTAAAAAGTAGGGTGAGAGGTTAAACTAAATTAATAGAATAGAACTTTCTGATCCACCCTAGTACTAATTGATGTTGCCATATACTGCAGTACGTATCTAGCAATAAAGGACTATCTAAATAAATTAACGAATTTCAAATAAAAAAAGCATAATGCCTGGTCAAATAAATTCAAACTTTTTGTAAACGTTTTATAGTTTTAATTCATTCTTTAATTAGATTAGTTAAATCGAAGTTATATCTATTCGATTATTGAGATCAAACAAAATATTAAATATTTTTTATTTATTCTGTCATGAAGTTAAATTTTAGCAACATCATTATTATCATCACGAATATGGATACATATCTCTCAACAGAGCGTTAATTGCCAGTTTCATTTTGACGTAAAATTGATGTATGATACAGTACGCAATTACTACGCTTTTCTGATAATTCAAATGGAATCCATTTATTTTTAAAAAATACAATATTTTCATCTTCCTACATAATATCGAAATACAAAATACGCTTACTTCACATTGTGTATTAATATTCTGCTACTGTATAAACGGAGCTTTATAAAATATCAGATTTAAAAAAAAAGTCTTTAATGACAATATGGTAATGTACATCAAATATTGACACAAAATGCATGAGAGATTGATGGGATGAGAATGAAGTTTCATAATGGATCTGGTATCAATTATCGTAAACATTATTTGACATGCTTACTAAAATATCAAGTTTTTTAGAACAGAAAAACAGCTTTCATGGGATGAAAAAAGTATTGAATTATTCTTCATTTTGATTTAAAATTAATATTTATTTTTTGCGCGATAGTACGTTTTGCCATGGCGACCATGATTGAAAGTTCAACATCCTACATTTCGGGGTTGCCAACCTAAATAACTAAACTGTAATATTACACATTACAAACCTCGTGCAGGAAGTAAAACCACTATCCTTTATGTATACTTCGTACGATGTATATACAAAAATATATCCAAAAGATAGTGCTAATGTACATTATATGAAACAAATCACTGCATTTTAAATTAACTGAACTTTATTTGAAACAATATAAAACAATAAATACGTACTTGCCGCTGTTTTATCACTCATTGGTGTCACAGCCTCCTGTAGTTTCAACTAATAATCATTGCCCACACTGTTAACGTTAGTCGGTTGTTTATAATGAACGCAAATATTTCCGACAAAGATGTTATTATTTTACCATTATTTATTATTTTGAAAACGCCATTGCCCAAAGAATAATGTACAACGGACGTTTGTGAAGTGTTTTACAGTATCTCGGAAATTAAAATCCTCGTTATTGCTCGGTTTTTAAACATTTCCTCGTCTTCTGTAAAAACCACTTCCCAATCTCGCATCGTAATATACTATGTTCATATAAACTATTGATGAAAATATTGTTGTTGAAGGACTATTATACCGAATCTACTACAGAAACTTATAGGCCTATGGGATGTGCAGCAGAAAACTGAAGATTTAATATTAGAAGATTAAAAGGGGGTACATTAGATGATGTGAAGAATTTGAGTATCTGGGAGTAAAAATAGATAAACAGGATAAACAAGAAAGTGATATTAAGAACAGAATAAAAAAAAGATATAGCAATAACATCAATGATGAATGAAGTCTTACGGAATAGACATATAACCAGAAAAAAATAAGTTACAAATATATAACTCAATAGTGAGAAGTACTGTCACATATTGAGCTGAAGTTTGGAAATTATACAAGATATAAGCAATTAAATCGGTATGGGCATGTACGACACATTCAAGAAGAAAAGGTTACCCACAAAAACATTGGAATGGTGTCCATCTGGAAGAAGAAGAAGAAGAAAAGGAACCACCTCGAAACTCGTGGATGCAAGAAATAAGAACTGGAATGAGAACAAGAGGACTGGTGGACATACAGTGGGTGGACAGAGACGGGTGGAAAAGAAAATAAAACTTTAGGCACAATAAGATGAGTAAACATTGAAAATCTGTACATAAACAGAATTATTATTATTATTATTATTATTATTATTATTATTATATTAATAATATAATTCCCTAGTAAAACTGCAACGCATAGCATGAAAATGCTATGATTGGCAGTGAAAGACCTGCCCTCCGGGCAGAATTACTATGGATGGATTATTATTAATTATTATTAGTAGTAGTAGTAGTAGTAGTAGTAGTAGTAGTAGTGTAGTAGTAGTAGTAGTAGTAGTGGTGGTGGTAATAGTAGTATTTTTATTATTATCGTTACCCGAATTTGCATTAAACATGTTATGATTTTTACAATTAAGTTACGAGTATAATATAGCATACCGTAATACATGGTTGTATTTGAGGCGAAGACAAGGTCTCGTGACCTTCACAAGGCAAAATAAATGAACATTAAATACCATAACATCTTCGAATAAATTAAATGAAAGAAACCTCAAATAGAGTAAATTCTCTGGAATGTACAACATTCCAATTTCTGATTTGACCCATTATAAAATCCCAATTTAGAAACTAAACATACACTAGTCACTAACTTGAATCCGGTTGTCCAATGAGACAAGTAACTTACTAAACTCATGATTTGACAAGCATTTAATTCAACAAACAAACAAGACGATTGCTTTGGCACTCCCTGTGGCAACAAACAAGCAGCAGCAACAAGCGTGTAGGTTTGAACTCATAATGTAATTACAGAGGTGGTCAACAAAGCCTGACTTTCTGATGAAGTCTCACTCCCTCCTGAATCAACCTGCCACTGCTCCTAAATGGACAATACTCAGGTGAAACAACTACTAGCTTACAGCTTTAGACACTGAATTCGACGCCATCTCCTCTGGAGAGTACACATATGACATAAAATACATAGTGTTCAGCCCAGAGCAAGTCTTTCACTGCAAACTCAGCATTCTCCACTCTTTCTTAACTCAGCTTTCCTATTTGTATCCGCATACAAACAATTTATTTTAATATTGCCTATCATCTGATGTCTTTTTCTGCCTCTAACTTTCTTTCGTTGACCATTCCTTCTAGGGCATCCGTCAGCAGGCAGTTTCTTCTTCATAGACAGTGGTCAATCCAATTTCTTTTTTTCCTCTTCTTTATGAGTTCCAGCCATGTTCTTCTTCCTCCACCCACTCTGTCTAGCGCATATATTTGAGGGCTAAAAACAACTAAAAATGAGAATAATGAATAGATTAAAATTCAAGAATGGGACTTCAATCAGGAACTAGGAGAAATATGCTAATTCTTCAAGTCAAATTTTATGGTCCTGGTATTGCTGGTTTGGCTGAAAATATTTTTATTTAAAAATTAAATTTTATGTATAGAGTTACGTTGAGAGAAAACAAATATGAAGACCGTTTTAGAGCGATTTTAAAATTTTGATTTCACGTAAACCCTCACTTCTAATTGGTATATTTCGCTGAGTTTCTTAAATAAGCGAAAGTTATTCATAATAATAAATATAAAACAAATAAAATACAGGTGCAAAATAGTAAGAAATATAGTTAGAAGTTAGAAGAAATATTTGTTCCTTCTAAATAGCTTAATTCTACCTCTAAAATGCTGTGAAAATACCCATAAATCCCACATATCTCGTTTTATATTTCAATATCCTATGTCGAACTTTGTTCCGAAAAATCGAAAACTGTGTCCCTAGAGCGATTTTAAATTGTTCGCTTCATCCTAACCCATGTTTATGATGGTCCGATTTTAATAATTTTGAACTCCAAGTTATTTTTTTTAATTTATTGTTATATCCCGAGTTTACTTCCGAAAAAAAATGTTCAGGTCATTTTCTTAGTAAGCAGGAATGATAATTATTTTTTCAAAAGTGTTTTCATAGATACACGTCAATAGCTTTATTCCTTGGAAATTAACTGGTAAAAACAGGATTATTTACTAACAGATCGCATGGGCAGCAAGCCAAAAGCGCTTTCGAAAGGTTGTGGTGATATGCAATGTTTAAATAGACAATAATAATAATAGTAAAGAAAACAATAGATGGCATTACAATACATTACATATAGGTGGAACAATAATATCACAATGCGTAATGGGATAAGGGTAACGCAATAAAAAAATTATAATACAATATTGAAAATGCAATAACATGTAGCTCTGAAGCATACGAATTGAAATCAAGAACAATAGATACATTACATTAATTAGAAATGTACTTACGGCGGATGATCAGACAGGATTTCAAGTAGAGATTAAATTATAAATAATATACCTATTATCAACACTTTTAAAATTCATATTCAATTATTGATAAGATATGTCGATGACCTTTTAATAATATATGAAAATGACATGCAATAGAAAAATAAATTACAGACGAATTAAACAAAATCATCATCATAGTACATTCACGAATTTAGGCCATTTGTTGACCTGTTTCGGTAAAATAAAGTAAAAGTGATCCCACAACAGGCCCGGAGGCCCTTGGGGTAGTAGGAGGTTAAGGCTCCCACTTTTTCTAGACAATCGGCACTTTATGTCAGCCGGGTTGTCAGTCCTGCGTGTCGGCCGCCTTTACCCCAGAACAAGCGTCTGGTACTCATTTCCGTTAGAGGCTGAGTCGACCCCAGGGCCATAGTGCCGCCAGAGGGTTTGGGTCAGTTTTTAAAAATCCTGACCCCAACGGGACTTGAACCCTCGACCCTCCGCTTGTAGCTCAGTGCCTTAACCACTACGCTACGGCGTGCCCCCAATTAAACAAAATGCACAACAAAATTAAATTCACAGAAGAAAATGAAAGTAATAACTCCATAAATTCTTTAGACTTAACAATTTCCAAAAAAATTACTAAGCTTATACATATGCATATACAGAAAACCAACAAGCAACACAATAGTTACACACAAAAAATCATGACACCCCACGCAACAGAAACAAAATGTTAAAGCTACCATTATACAAAACAAACTACAAAAATTAACTAAATTATATAAAATCCCTAGCACATAATAATAGATACAAAGAAGAAATTATCAACAAATTGGTCAGAAAACAAAGAAGAAAAATCAATTTAACAAATAAACAAAACTAAAAAAGAATTTAACACAAATACAAACAATTGGATTACACTAACTTATACATGAAATGAAACGACAAAATTAGCCAATTCGATCAGGAAACAAGATAATATCGTTAAAGTAGCCTTAAAAATTAATAACAAACAACTCAACAACATAATATCTAAAAAATAGAAGCAACAAATAAATACGAAATAAAGGCGTTTATAAACTAAAGTGTAGCAATGGGAATGTTCTACATAGGTAAAACAACAAGAAATTTCAACACAAGATATTCTGAATATTTCAAAATTTTATTAATAACGAGAAAAAATATACGTACATGAAATATTAAAGAATTGGAGAAGAAATGTTCAAGCATGGGAATTCCTATTTCAAACAACAAAACTTTATACGACTTCCATTTTGCAGGTGATCAATTGTTAATTGCACAAGATTATGAAGATTTATAATATATAACACGAAAATAATAGAAGCATATGAATAATGGGAATTAATTTTGAACATAAAAAAAAAGATTTATCAATTGGTGAATCAGATCAAAATTTAATTTGCAATAGCTTGCCTCAATGGTATTGTGGGATAAAAATATAAAATAATAAAAATAAAATGAATATACGCCTATATCATACAATTGTTGAAAGCATCATTACGTATGGAGCAGAACTTGGCCATTAACAACAAAAACAAATAAGTATATTTTGGCAACGGAAATGGATTTTATACGAAGGACAGCAAGAATTTCAAGAAGAGAAAAAAATTAGGAACTCAGTTATAAGGGAGAAATGAAGATTGAAGACACTATTCTTGATTATATCAAAACTCAACAATAAGATGGTACGAATATGTCCAGCGAATGGAAGGATCGGCTACCAAAATCTGTTTTGGAAACCTGCGAGAAGACGAGGCAGAGGGAAGACCTAAAACCTCCTGGAGTCAGGGAATATGTATTTATAGCCTACATGAAGGTGAAATATCTACAACCAGGAGTTTGATAGACCGACAAAATTGGCTATTGGGAATCGAACGATGTCAAAGACATTAATCAACCGATAATCTATCTATCTATCTACGAAGAAAAATCAAGTTTTGCCAAACACATACCAGAAACGGTGATCAGTTCGAAAAAATCGACAATATCATGCCAGTACTACACAGAGTGTATAACAACAGGAACAGCATCCTTGAAGATGTAGAGATTCTAAAAGAACCAAAGAATTCAGACCTACTCAATGAAAACACACCCGCAGACATAAACCCTTTGTAAAACCTACACAACACCATCACAACCAGTTAAAATGCAGAAGATGAAATATTGATTTTGAAACGCCTCTACATTGGAACTACTTAATGAAGTCTATTAATTTAATTGAGGACAACTGACCTACCAGTGTATCAATTTAATATTTTATATCTTAAGAAAAAATAAATGCGAGGTTTTCTAGTAGATACTATCTATCAACAATTGCGTAAAAACCCAATGTTTTGCCACAGTCCCTCCTTTTTTAGGAGTTACTAGATTATGTTAATTTAGTTACACTTATTTCCCTACACATGTCATGGAAGGTATGCTATCAATAAACCGACTAATGAGGCATGTTGTAGGCAACTAGGGTATTATTTAGGATGATCAAATCGGTAAATTTTGCTTAGAGGTCTGTTTTATACAGGCTTAAGGTTTCTTTTACGAGATTGAAAATCTTCAGATTCGGGACCCATGGCATAAAAGCCCCTCCCGGACAACTTAGATTTTTCTATCCTAAACAATCCATTGACCATCAACCCCGGCCCCGGATGATAAGAGAGAATTCTTCAATATTATAATAATAATAATAATAATAATAACAACAATAATAATAATAATAATAATAATAATAATAATATAATAATAATAATAATAACAATAATAATAATTATTATTATTATTATTATTTTTATATTATTATTATTATTATTATTATTATTACGTATTATTATTAACGTTATCAATTGATGTACGTCCATAGAATGGAAGTATGATCATTACGTATAGTTGCAATCCTCAACTAACATGAATATCCGATATCATATCAGAGTTCAGTGTCTTATTCCAATATCCAGTGTCAGATAATTTAATTGCTGATGTAAGAAAAACGTATCTCCATTACAATAATCCACAGATTCATGAAGAATAAAAACACTGATGTATAGTGCATTTCAAATAAATAAATCTATAGGCCTACATGTGTCCTGAAAAAAGATTATTATCAAATATTATTTTCTCTTTCTTCAAATCGACCTAATAAGGAAACATTTATTTGGATTAATCAATTTATTGGTTAAAATATATATGCAGTCAATATGCCCATTTTAAACATTAATTGGTGAAATGGGCATATTGACTGCATATATATTTTAATATTTTATCACCAAGAAGATCACTTGTGTATTAAATTTATTGGTTATTTACGTCATAAGGGAGGGAAGAGCTTCATTAACAGTCGAGGCCAGTTTTTCGGCCGACTTTGCTAGGAAAAAACTGGAGTTAGCGACTAGTCACATGTCATTTAATCCCAAGTTTCATTAACATTGTTTTTTTTGTTCATTGATTCTTAAGACAGTTATTTTTGACTAAACACGATATCAGCGTATGGTTGAAGCGATCATTGTTCATGACGTCAGAGGATAGGGGTTAGAATAGTTTTAATGTATCGTCTAGTTATAGCAACACTGCTAAACTGTGCTGTTTAGTATCCAGTTTCCAGAATAACCACTTTACATTAGTTATATCCAATCAAATGTTCCTAAAAGTCAGTGCGTAACTTTTATATTCCACCGAAGTATACTTTATCTGTAAGTCTGAAATGTGCTCTTATTTACATCTGACCGGTGTTCAGAATGACCTCTAGCCAACCTCGTGTCATTCGAAGGAGAGATTTAAATTTTATTTTCATTTGTATTAGTTAATGGGGTGACTTACTTATTCATAGTTTAATTTATAGGGAGCGGATTCGTAGGTAAATAAATTATTTTTCTGCAAACACATAAATGTCCAGAAAATGGGGAAAACTCTGAACAAAGGGTCTTGAACATAAATATTAAATCTTATTTCACATAAAAACACATATTTTGTAGAAAAATGCATGCAAATATATATTTTCTTAAAATATTCTATAAATACATAAATCTGAATATTTTTTTTAATTTCACTAATATTTGTCCAGCATAATTTACGATATATAGAATTGCATAGTATTTTATTGAAAGATGGCCATTTATAAAATTATTTGGCGTTCATATCTGTAAATCTAAACTTCTTGTGTGGCTCCATAACAAAACTAGAAACGTCAACAAATCTATTGACTGAATCGTTTAAGGAAGTGTAGACTGTTGAAAACAAAAATTAAATCGTTATCAGAGCTAAAAGTTGTAAAAATCAATTTAAAAATTTGTTTCAGAAAACAAAGATTTTCAAAAACTGTGTACAGTGGCTAAAGTTGTGGAAGGTGAATTAGATTGTGTGAGTGTTAGTGACTTTCCATTGTTTAAATGTGCACGACTGACATCCTGTGATGTGGAAAGGTCATTTTCACAATATAAGGCGCTATTTAGAGGCAATCTGCATGCATTCGTTATGGGCAATTTGGAGAAGAACTTTGTTGTCCACTGAAATTTTAAGGGAACGTACTAGGAACTGCTATCCACCTACGACTGATGAGTACCTATAACAATAATAAATAATTTGGTGTAATTGCTGTGAATTCAAGTAAAATATTTTAACATTTTTACCAAATATTTTAACACTTTTACCAAATATTCTGTTATTTTTAGCACGTAAAAATTAATATTTTCGATTTTCTACCACATAAAAATCCGCTCCCTGCTAATGTTTGTCATAGTCTTGTTGTCGTGCGACAGGATTTGTTTGCATTACACAAATATGTATCCAAATATTTTAAATTGTTTTTAATTCTGATAAGGAAATGGTTATATAACAGCTTAGAAGAGATTGCGAGTACAATTTATCAATTTCTACTTCCAGAGAAATAAAAAAAACATGAAATTGCGCACAAATGCTTCAAATAATGGTGTTCTAAAATGGATACTAACATTTTTATTACTCGTTGTTTGCATATTTTCTGGAGAAGTATAGACGATTAACACCCTAGGGAGGTAAGTTGTTCGTCATTAAGAACAACACAATACAATACTTGTCACACATTGAGTGGATTTTTTATTTCTTATTCTTAATTTAACTTATATTAGGTTTGGAAATTCAACAAATACTTATAACAAAAATTTATGTCGATGGTAATGGATTTCTTGAGGAGAGCAGCAAGATGTTCAAAAAAAAAAATACTGTCATACGAGAAAAAATGAATATTAGATATTCAATAGTAGATTATTTATAAGATATAAGCAATTAAATTGGTATGGGCACGTACAATGAATGCAAGAAGAAAGGTTACCCAGGAAAAACATTGTGATTGTGTCCACTTGGAAGAAGAAGGAAAAGAAGACCTCGAAACTCGTGGATGCAAGAAATAAGAACGGGGATGAGAACAAGAGGACTGGAGGACATGGAGTGGATGCATAGAGACGAGTGGAGAAGAAAAATAAAGTTTAGGCACAGAAAGACGTGTAAACATTAAAAATATGTATATAAATAAATAAAGTTTAGGCACAGAAAGACGTGTATATGTATATAAATAAATAAATTAGATATTTCCACAGTCATTTTTGTATTTTTAAACCACATTTTAATTACTAAGATTTGTTGGAGAAAAACCTCAAGAACCAGGAAAATCCTTAATAAAAAAAAAAGGTATTTTTAAATGTCCCTTGTTAACCTGGCCTTAGAGTGACACGATCTGTCGGGAGATGTTTAAACTTGGATCACATACATACTTGCAAAATATATTTTTTTTTATTACATTAGTATCTTACCAGGGGCACGCCGTAGCGTAGTGGTTAAGGCACTGAGCTACAAGCCGGAGGGTCGAGGGTTCAAGTCCCGTTGGGGTCAGGATTTTTAAACTGACCCAAACCCTCTGGCGGCACTATGGCCCTGGGGTCGACTCAGCCTCTAACGGAAATGAGTACCAGGCGCTTGTTCTGGGGTAAAGGCGGCCGTCACGCAGGGCTGACAACCCGGCTGACGTAAAGTGCCGATTGTCTAGAAAAAGTGGGAGCCTTAACCTCCTACTACCCCAAGGGCCTCCGGGTCTGTTGTGGGATCACTTTACTTACTTTAGTATCTTACCATGCATACACAATAAAAAAGTAAAATATGTGCGTTCCAATCCAAGCCACCACACTTCTCGTGTTTCGAGTTCCATAAGTCGGATAAAGTCTGACAACTGATATTTTTTATGTCGCCTATTTTCTGTTTACTCGTCGTTTCGGCATACCTCATTACGTAGATGAAGTGTTCTTATATTGGGCACAGAGAGGCGTATAGGATGAGTACCGTATATGTATATGTGTTTGTGTATAATCTGTATTGTTTGAGGAATGATGATACAGAGAAGGGGGAAGATGAAACCCGGTGCCAGCACGACGCCTCTCTAAAATGGACCTCGAACGATTTTGAACCCATGACCCTCGGTACCAGAGGCAAGGAACTTGACACCCAGATTATCGAGGCCGATTATGCAAATCTAACGATTAAGAATTTACACGACGAGCACTCTTCCCTATCTCCGAGATTTGAAATTTTATATAATTGTACTTTTATAATCTACATCCCGCATTGATCACATTTAACTCCAATATTATGTTCCGCATTTTCATTTCATTTCATTTTCTGTTATTTTCCTCATTTGAACTCTGATAGATAAAAAGTAAACCCACTATAGACCCGAAGAGGCCTTTGGATTAGTAAAATGCTAAGGCTTCCATCTTTCTAGATAATCGGCACGATATGTTAGCCGGGCTTTTCAATCCTACATAACGGGCGCCTTTACCCCAGAACATGCCTCTGATACTCATTTTGTTGGAGACTGAGTCAATCCAAGGTTCATGATGGCACCAGATGATTTGGGTTTGTCAAATATCCTGACCCCACAGGGAATATCAACCGCGACCCTCCGGATTGTAGCCTTAACCAATGCGCTACGCTGTACTTTAATAGTACACTAGTTTAATAACTTTATAATTTAATGGACAACACATGGCTAACGTAAGTTATATCATGGAATCCGTACGAGTTCCCTGCCGCAAGGCTGCACTAACGCGAGAGATTAAAACGAAGCAAATTACTGGGTGAATCAAGAAAATGTACACATGATTCATAAAACCCATAGCCACTCACCGTATGGCATCATACTGTTCATATCAGATTGCCTATATCCACTATACTTTACCTTAAACAACGCAAAGGGATATGGCGCTGTTAAACTTCCCTTCGTTTCTTTACATATATTCACATCAGCATTCTGGTGCCGAAAGAAAAGCTTTATCATTATATTAATTTGTAAGTCACGTGAAGAAAGTCAGTGTGATAAAACTTTTTTTCTGCATTTAAGGATTTTTAACTAGTACGTGTTTTCTTATCCGAATTAACAATATATGTTCGTGTTGCAACGGAGATGGCCCTGGCATTTAGCTCATCGCTCATCTGGGGAGACACTCCATGTCCTTTTGTAGTAAAAGAATGTATTATCCCGAGTTGAAAAACCTCTACCGACAGGAAGTGCCCGTTTATGGTCCGGACGATTCAGGACATTTTAAAAGTACATATAAAGGGACAAGTTAAACTAGAATAAAGAGAAGTTTAAAATAATAATAATAATAATAATAATAATAATAATAATAATAATAATAATAATAATAATAATAATAATAATAACAGTGATAATAGTCTTCTTAATAATAATAGTAATAATGATACTACTACTACTACTAATAATAATAATAATACTTATAATAATTGTATTTATATACAGAGTTATTATGTTTACACACACCTTTTGTGTTTTATTTTTCTTCTCCCTTGTCTCTATCCATCATCTCCATGCCCTCCAGTCCTCTTGTTCTCTTTCCTGTTCTTATTTTTTACATCCACGAGTTTCGACGTCTTCCTTTCCTTCTTCTTTCAGGTGAACACCATTCCAATGTTTTTCTGGGTTATCTTTCTTCTTCCATTCGCCGTACATGCCAATACCCATTTAATTGATTATATCTTATATAATCTACTATTGAGTAAATAATATTCTCGTATGAAAGTACTCGTATTTCTTATTTTTACTAATTTTGAACATTTCCTGCTCTCCTCAATAAATCCATTTCCATCGATATAAGTTTTTGTTCTAAGTTTTTGTTGAAATTCAGCTCCATATGTGACAGTACTTCTCACTATTGAATTACATACTTGTAACTTATTTTTTCTGGTTATCTGTCTATTCCATAAGATTCTATTCATCATTACTATTATTGCTCTACCTTTATTAATTCTGTTCTTAATATCACTTTCTTGTTTATCCTCTTTATATAATTTTACTGACAGACACTCAACTTTTTCACATCCTCTAATGTTCCCCTTTTAATCGTCTAATATTATTAACTCTTCGGTTTCTGCTGCACACCCCATATAAAATATTTTTTCTAAATTTATTTTCAAACCCCAATTACGGTATTCGTCCAATAAATGTATAAAAATAAACTCCATGTCTTCATAATTAATAATAATACAATGGTATCGGAGTAGCGACGCTGCTTCATACACAGCAGGCCCGGGTTCGATCCCCGGTCGGGAAAAGTTTCCTGGATAATGTTTTTTTTCTTACCTGTACGACATATATCAGGAAATGTTAAGGCCCAAAGGGTTTCCGGAGATCATCTTATCATCATAATCACCATTATCATATTCGCCATGATTAGTATGAATGTGTGTGTGTGAAAGATGTGTTTCATCTTAATAAAAATTAAAATACAAAATAGGTACCTGAGATCTCTGTCGTCTTTAACTTTATATTGTCGTAAAATATCAAGAAGGGCTTTCGGAACATATTTTCCACCGTCTTGATGTTGTGTTGTTTCGAAGGAGGCCCTGACATATATGAGCTGATCACTCATTCGGGGAGGTCCTCTATGCCATCGTCTGGTCAAATGAATATGTTTGTGATCTATATTTTAAAATCCCTTCCCGACAGTTGGTGTCACTCCATGACCAGGTTGGCGTGTGGCGTGTAAAAAATTCATAAAAAGTGAGAGGTTAAACTGACTTAATTGAACGGCAATAATACCGCTGTGGTCTCGAGGTAGCGTGCTGCCTTGTCACGCAGTGGGCCCGGGTTCGATCCCCGGTCTGGGCAGTTTTTCTGGGTGAGGTTTTTATCCGGGTTTTTTCCTCACTTGTAAGACAAATGTCAGGAAAACTTTAAGGCCCAAACGGTTCCCGGAATCATATTGGCCTTCATCATCATCATCATCATCTTATCATCATCATCATCATCATCATCATCCTTCACCGGTGTGGAAAGCAACGGGAAGCTACCACACCTTCAATTCCCTAGTAAAGCTGGAAGCATAGCATGAAAATGCTATGATTGCAGTGAAGGACCTGCCCTCGGGCACAATTACTATGGATGGATGAATAAATAATAATATAGAACTGAATTAAAAGGGTGTAAATAGCAAAAAAAAAATTAACAACCGACAATTCATATCACAAATTGTTTGTCTGCATCTCCTCTATAACAAGGTAAATACATTCTATTTAATTTATTTTCATCCTGAACGAATCCTGATATTTGCAAACATAGAGAATAAAAAGTAGCTCAGCGTTCTCTGTTATCCAGGAGTGATGTGAGCTATGGTTGTTTTTCGTAGTACAACGTTTAATTTAGAATAATATACTTGTTTACTCTGTAAAACAGGTGCAGAGGCAAGAACAGTCATTAGCAATGCTTAGCAAAAACAAACAACACAGTACAACAGAGAAATGAAGTCCTGGAAGGGTTTTCAAAAATATTGCTAACTCAGTCTCTCATGCATAATGCTAGCCAAATTATTTATTCGTTGTAAAATAACACATTTGTAAAGAGATATCCCTTCTTGGATCAAGTCTTCTTCTTTCTTATCCTCTACTTCATTACTACTACTGCTGCTACTATTATTAATAACAAATTGTTTGATTGGACTCCCAACGAAAGAAGGAAAAAGATTATATGCGGATACAGGAGATTAGAAGACCAATGATGGAGGAAGGATTGCAACAAGACATAGGGAAAATATAAATAAATCGAGGAAACAATACAATAACTTTGGATACAGAAAAATGTTTACATATATATTCAACAATAAGTCCACCGCTGTGGTCTCGGGGTAGCGTGCTGCCTTGTCACGCATCGGGCCGGGGTTCGATCCCCGGTCGGGACAGTTTTTTTGGGTGAGGTTTTTATCGGGGTTTTTCCTCGCCTGTAAGACAAATGCCAGGAAAACTTTAAGGCCCAAACGGTCCCCGAAATCATATGGCCATCGCAATCATCATTCATATTCATCTTAGGTTAGGTTTAGGATTAGGGACTCTCCTGGCGCACCACAATCATCATCATCATCACCCATCATATCATAGGGGCAACGTAACCCCGCCTTCCAGGCGCCCCAACCTCAGAAGTGGGTTACAATTACGCCATGCCAGGAGAGAAACCAGGAATGTCGAAAGACAAACCTGGGGCATTTGAAAAAAAAAATCAACAATAAGTAATAACTAACTTTCTGGCACTATCGAACCCGTAGGTTCATCGTTGTGCAGACATAAGCTCTCCACACATCCATATCTTCAGCTGATGTTTTCCAATCATCCCCTGTACAATCTAATCCCTTAAATCATAGTTAATGTTATCCTCTTACCTCATTCTTCGTCAACCAACTGGGCGTTTTTACTCTGGCTTTCCTACAATAAGCTTCAATGCCTTTCTTCCATTCCTCCATTCGTACCATATGTCCTGCTCATCGCAGTCTAAGAGACTTAACAGTTCTTATTATATCTGATTCCCTATAAAGATCATGTAGCTCACTGTTATACAGTCTTCTCCATTCACCTGTCTTTCTCTGGTTCAAAATGTTTCACTAAATAATCTATATTCGGGTCTTTACAGCTGCTGCCGTCTTCCCGTGCCATACTTAAAAGCCTACGATCTTGGGCATCTTCAATGCTTAACCCAATTGCTTACATTGCTATCCTCATGCTTTCCTTCTACAGTATGTTAACTTTAGTTTTCCCAGTTCAATAAGTAATAATAATAATAATAATAATAATAATAATAATAATAATAATAATAATAATAATAATAATTCGTCACACAGATATTGGGTAAACTAGAGAATTCTTCAATAGGTCGAATGTATAATCTGATTTTTTTTTTTTTTTTTTTTTTTGGGAATATAGCTTTATCTTCTTAATGAAATCTTATGCATGCAGTTTTGTTGTTGCAAGTAAATAAACATGACAGTCGTTAGAGCAATTTTAAATTTAAGCTTTCAGCTAAATTTCATTCCTAATGGTCGGATTTTGTTGTTTTTTTATATACTATTCTAGTTTTATGTCAATGGCATATGCCGAGATTCGTTATGAAAAATCTACAACTTCGGCCACTATAGCGGTTTTTTATTTTAACTTCACATTAACCCCAACTCCAAACAGTCCGATTTTGTTGATTAACCAACTCGATCTTACTCTCTAAATGTTTGTTTTATGCCGAGTTTGATTCTGAAAAAACAAATCACAAACTGTGTGTGTTTTGTAATGCAGATTTTCACGGATATAAATGTGAAAAAGAAAGATTTCTTGAGTTCTCCACATCAAAGAAGCCTTTCTGTTTTATATAGGCCATACATATACATAAGCCTATATAGTGTATATATGACATGAAAAGAAAAATAAACGCCTGAACCGGGATTTGAACCCGAGACCTCTAACTGTAGACGTTAGTGACATAACCATTAATCCACTCAGGCTCCTAGCATAATCATTTATTTTTCCTTCCTTATATATGATTCTTGTCGGCCGCGGTGGACTAGTGGTTATGCTCCTTGCCTCTGGTCCCGAGGGTCGCGGGTTCGAACCCGGTCGGGGTCGATGGATTTTTTAGGACGGAAAAATCCAAGGAGTAAGTCCTCCGGGAGGGACTTTAAGCCGTGGGTCCCGAGTCTGAAGATTTTCAGTACTACCTTGCTTTCCTAGATGTCAGTATGAGGCGGAACGCTGACCACGTACCACTCAAAATTATAGGCCCTATCTGTACGAAAACAAGTGTAACTATATTAGTATGGTTCAAATTATTCCCTGTAAGGGGAGAGCGCCAAATCTCTGTAAAGGGAAAACATCATCATCATCATCATCATCATGAACAAATTCGTTTTAGGCCATGTGGCCTGTACGGTAAACCTAGCGAAGATGGTTTTGATCTTTCCACCGATGTTTTGGTCTTCCTTGGTCCCTATGTCCAGTTGGGGTATATTGGAATGCCAATTTTGGAAGTCTATTTCTTGCCATTCTTCTCAGATGATTTTTCCATTCTTGTTGGTATCTTTGTATATCTTCATTTAAACTTGTTACTCCAAGTTTTCCTCTGATAGTAGTGTTCCTTTGATGATCCAGTCTATTAACTCCTAACAATGATCGTAAGAAGCGCATTTGGGTTACTTGAAGTTTATGAGAGTTTCTTTTATTTAAAATCCAAATTTCACTTCCATATTTTAGGGCAGCTTTTGATGTGATGTTATGTAATCTTAGTTTTGTCTCTGTCCTCGTCTGTTTACCAAATGTCTTCGTATTACCCATTCATTTTATTATATTTTTGTAATTTTGAATCAATGTCACTCTTATACTCTGCAAATACACTTCCTAAGTAAGAGAAATCTGACACTTGTTCTATAATTTTTTCCATCAATCTCAATTTTCACACCGTTGTATGTTTTTTCCACACATTGCCATTGTTTTGGATTTTGATGTGGAAATTTCATATTATATTTGCTGGCAATTTTGAATAATTGATATGCTGCTATTTGTAAGCTATCTTCGGAATCTGATAATATTATTTGATCATCAGCATATAATATTGTTTCAATTTTTTATTCCTAGTTATTGAAATTCCACTGTTTACTGTTTGTTTCCATTCTTGCACTATTCTGTTAATATATATATATTGAATAAGAGTGGAGATAGTCCACATCCTTGTCGAACACCTTTGCTTGTGTTTAGGTGTTCTGTTATTTCTCCATCTGGTAATTTAATTTTGATTTTAGAATTTTGATATAAAGGGAAAACATAGGCTTACAATACAATACAATACAATATATGATTCTTAATCATGAGAGGCAATGGGATATCGTCCCCACTGCAACCTCGCAGCTTCTATAACAAATAAGCATTTTGAAGAGAATATTTACATTATAACAGTAACGCTTATTTACTTCGATGTTATAATTAAATTATATATATATATATATATATATATATATATATATATATATATATATATATATATAAAGACCTAAACCTCGGGTGGGTGTACAGCTTCCGAAACGGATCCAGTGAAAACTCAATGTGTGTAATTATATAAGACCTAAACCAGTGACTCGAACATATAATTCCTTGATAATGGCATATGGGATCTAGTCCGGTCAAAATAGACATTTCAATTTACAAAAATTCGCATAGAGCTGAAAATGGTACGAATGTTGGGAACACCAATATAAATGAAATGTGAAAAGTCCCCATCGATACCACATCTGCAAAAAAATTTATTCAAGGTCAAAGTTCGCGAATGTGGGTTTTTTTGCATTTTCCAGCCAAGCGGTAAGTTTATCATAAAAATAGGCCAGACAAAAGTTGTAGATCATGTAATTGTCTACACAAATTGTTCCTGTACCTTTTTTCATAAGAGTCACCATTCCTGAGATAACGCGATTCTAAAATTTGAAGAAGTCGTATTCTACATAATATGCACACATTTCCGCACCACCGTTGAGGTAGTGTACTTGCGGCATTCTTTTTAATGCGGTTTCTTCGAAAGTTATACTCCACGATCTATTGTGATTAAGTTTAATTAAATAATATTCCATTAATTGAAAAATGGTACAATTGGGAATGATTTAAGTGACAAAAATTATTTTTAATTCCGTCTAATGTTAATCTGACTGATAATCGTCGAATTCTACTTCGACAGTTATGTCTTGTTCGATTTATTCTTCTTCTTGCTGTATATTTGTTAATTGTTCTGAGAAAGAGGTATCAGTTATTTCCTCATTGAAATCATATAAATCTTCATCTATTCCATTTGATTCAACAATGGAGCAAGACTGGCCTTGACAATTGGTACATACTGGTGAACAAAATAATCCGACTTTGTTACAGCCACATTTTGCACTACAACCCTTTTTGCAATTGCAAAAAATGATGTTAAGAATATTTGTGGAGCAGGTGGGAGTAACGTTTCAATTGGTTCCAAAGTATTATCTATTAACTGACCCAATTGCAATTTTGATTTGAAATATCTAGGCTAACAGCAGTCATAATACTGTGGCTGATATTAGTACATACTAGTTTTAATAGTTCTAGTTTAAATTGTTTATTTTTAAGAATTACTTGTTCCAAGAAATAAGTCAATGACTCCGGAATATCGCTGTTAATATTTTCAAATATTCGAGGGGGGGTAATTGGTATTATCAAATACTAAAGATTGAATGTCCTCTCGAATGATTTCTACTGCAGCTTTGATGATTCTAAATTATTCTTCCTTTTCATTTTGACTTTTTTTCTCATACGAAGCTTAGTTAGGAATATCGTGATGATCATACTTCAACTTCAATCGAATCTTAATTGTTTTATTATCTAAAGCTGCATTTCTACAATATTTTTGTAATTCTTCCAATGAAAATTGGCAGTCATCACTTTTTTCTCCATCGCAACATTAGTAGATTCATCTGAGAACGACCAATTTTATCCCCAGTGGTGGATCTCAAGAAGGAATTATAGCAGTTATTATGGTACCTAGCCTCGGCAGCAACTAAATCATATTCGTACTGAATACGTGCAGTAAAATGTTTTGCTACGTCATCGTACGAGTCCGAGCTACCTTCGGATTCTTTAAATTCAAGTGTAGCAACTTTATGAATTTTACGTCTAACATTTGGCGCTTTTTTCTTCTCGGCCTCTTCATTCGCTTCATCTCCATAAAATAAATAATTTTTTTTAAAACAAGAAACGGATTCACTTACGCGTGCTCTAATACAAGGTGGACTGATTTCAGATGTTACTGGCTTGCTCCATCTCATGCGGCCTTTTAACTGCCCAGTTAAATTTGGGATGTTTCTTTTTATGTATATTCTCACAATCATATAATATATATAATTTGTATATATAAGTTATTCGACCAATATTTTTATTATATTAAATATCCCATGATGTATCGGAGGTTAACTTGCGGTTGAAAAGCGTGCATATTATTGTTTTCAAAAACACCAGTTTTGAATCCTGCTGATGATGGGACAAGTCCCGAAAGCGCTACAGTTAAATGATTAATTAAGTTGAGGAGACGGACCTTTTAGGTGAATATTCCATAATTTTATATTATTTTTTGAATAATACCTCAACGGAACACATCACGAATCTTATAAAAGTTGATATTGTTTTCAGCGTTTCAAATGGTGATATCTCAAGAATGGCGATTCTTATGAAAAAACGTACAAGAATAATTTTTGTAGATAATTGTATTGTCTACAACTTTTGTCTGAGCTATTTTGCTGATAAAACTTACCGTTTGGCTGAAAAAATGCAAAAAACCCACATTCGCGAACTTTGACCTTGAATATTTTTTTTGCAGATGAGGAATCAATGGGGACTTTTCACATTTCATTCATAATGGTGTACCCAACATTCGTACCAATTTTCAGCTCTATGCGAATTTTTGTAATTTACCCCTATTTTTTTGAGCTAACTTGACCGGGCTAATCATGCCGAAACGTCGATATCAGCGACGAGAGCCCGGCCTTGAATCCATGACGCGGAAAACCCAAGAAAACACTCTCTTAACCATACTATCCCTCCTCATCACACTATATATTATTCATTATCTCGCTTGCCAGAAACTTGGAATTCCTTTCCGTCCTATGTCAGAGACTGTCAAACTATAACATCGTTCAGAAACAAACTAAAGAATCATTTAATAGCAAACTAACTTATATACCTCACTGATAATATTCTCTTAACAATTAATAAAGTAAATTATTTATGAAAATAATATTAAGATGGACAAATATTCTTTTTGTTTTAAATATTGTATAATCATAAAATTAGTTTCCTACATCTCATTTTTTTGTGTTTTATATAAATTAGACAGATACAGTCTAACAACATTTTTAATTTATCTTGCTTGTATACATTTTATTATTAGTTTCAGTCTTAATCTTAACTATCATTAACATGGTTGTTATTATAGATCGTAATATAATAGACATTATCTTCTTGATCAAATCTTCATTTAATATTAGAATTAATTGTGATTGTTATATTCTAATATAATATACTGTATGTTTGTCCTGGTGAGTGGAATAGAAGGCCACATGGCTTTAACTCGACGAGGCTACATAAGTAAATAAATAAAAACAAATTATATCGGCGAAAATCTACCATATAAGACACACCACACACACACATATACAGTAAGTTTTTACATGATCATTATAGTGAAAGATATCAGAAACAAAAACTGAAGTTTAAATAAAGTAGAAGCATTAAAACACTGACTTTAGCTATATACAAAATTTAAGTTATATTTTGGTGGAATATAAATTATAATAGAGAGATTTATCAGGAAAAAGCAATGAAATGAGAGATAGATGGAAACCAGAGGTTTAGTGCTAGTGTACAAGAAGTAGGATAGTGTGGCTTTAGCCTCAAATGTTTACTAAAGAAAGTCCAATCGAGGGGTGGCTGGCCAGCGGTTAGATCGATCCAGCATTGGTTACTGGGTATAAACATTATCTAAAACGAAAATCGGGATTGTGGTGTAGACTAGACCAAGTCTTTGTCCCTAGGAAACAACTTAATCAACATAACACAACCACACTAGGCTCTTGTTTAATCTGTTACTAAGCAACTAACAAAAAGTTGAAATTAAATTAAGAGTTCACGGGGCACGAATGGGGAATGAAAGAGGCGCAAGGAAGTCTCTTGTAGGAAAACGCCCAGTTGGTAGACTAGGAATGGGGTGGGAAAATAACATTAAAGATTATTTTATACTAAAAATAACTTTGAAAAATAAAGCCAGAAAAGAATCTATAATGAACTTATAAAAGACGATGGCAGTTCCTATTATTACTTTGTTACTTATGAATTCGAAATATAGACAGTGACAACACAACAATATGTTAAAATACAAGCTGCTGAAATGAAATTCCTCAGACCAATATCAAAATATCAAAGAACAGACAAAAAAAGCACAATACAGAGATAAGACAACAACTAAAAGTAGAGGGATTCAATCTAACAATAGCGTAATACAGAACAAACTGGAAAGAAAACTTAGCAAGGATGTCTGAGAACAGAATATCAAAATCAGCATACAAATATTTACCACGAGGAAGAAGAAATTTGGGAAGACAAATGAAAAAGATGGAAACAGCAGCAATTTGGAGCTGGAACAGGCTAGTGAAAAGCCTAAACATTGGTGAAGAAGAAGATTAAATGAGGGAAGTAGATTATACAGGGGATGATTGATGATTGAAAAACATTAGCTTCGGATAGGGATGTATGGAGAGCTTATGTCCGGGCGGGCATGAACCTACGGGTTCGATAGACGATCCAGCGAGTTAGTTAGTTAGCTAGTATTTTATACATGTCGGCCGCGGTGGTCTAGTGGTTATGTTCCTTCTAGTCCCGATGATCGCGGGTTCAGACCTGGACAGGGTACATGGACTTTTAGGATGGAAAAATCCATGAGACAAGTTGCGCAGGAGAGTCTTTAAGCTGTGGCTACTGAATCTTAAGATTTCCAGAATCGTAAAAGAACCTCAAGCCTGAATAAAATGGCCTCAATCAATATTTAGCCAAGCTTAACCTAGACAAGTAATATCTAAGTTTCCTATTAGATATCTCCGCGAGACGATATACTAATTACACGTCACTCACTGACATCTATATGGAATAATTATAAATTAATTACTCTGGTTAAGAATCTTCCCACTAGGGGAGCACCCATCTCCAGCGGGTCGAACATGGATAAATCAATCCTCGATCGTTTTATAGATACTATCTCACAAGTAATGTCTTTTTTAAACACAATTGTATTTAAAATTGTTTTCTGACAAAAAATTAAACTTCTCTTCAAACTAGAGATTCTAAAGGTTATCCTCTCTTAAAGTGACCCTCATAAAAAGAAAACCATGTGGGCCTGCTAGCTTTTCATAGGTTGTGGATAGAGATGTACGATGTTAAGTGCACGAAAAAGTAGTTCCGTCCATTAAATTAAAAATACGTCCTCTGAATATACTTATTATTCTACGTGAATGAAAATAACCATATTCAAAACATAGAACATATAAAATATACCTAATCAATATTTAAAACTTAAAATAATTTCTTACATATGGATGACGGATTTGAGTAATGCTTCAGTCAATTTTGATGCAAACAAAATGGCTGAAGGTGTTGAGTCTTCTGTTGCTGTGTCGCCATCTAAATTTTTAAAACACAAGTCTGGCATACCTTTGACTAGCTAGTGATAAAGAACAGTTATTTTTAATCTATTTCACAAGTCAGTGAAAAATATCACAAGCTTTCATTCAGTCTACTCCACTCAATGATCATATGCCTTTATATACTTCACAAGTGCACCGTGTCAATGTGACAGTAATTGTGGCGCGAATGGCTGAAGGATACAATTGCCATTTGTTTATATTAGGATCACTCTAAGAACGGGTAAGGTATCCGATCTAGATTTTAGATAGAACATAAAACTTATTAGAACTGGGTGTGGGAGAAGGTCTAAAGAATTTAATGGACCAATAAGAAAAGTAAATAAAAACAATAAAAAAATACATAGACTGTAAATTATATACAAAATGGTGTTTCAATCTTAGACCTTCCGAAGACGAAACTCCAACACTACCCTATGCGTAACTCTCGCAGTTAATTGATTTTTCTCAGATAAAAATTCGGAGGAGAGGCCATTGTCACCATGTGGATTATTTTTTCATGTACATTCTTCTGAGAATATTTCTTTCTCTTTCTAAAAAAAACATACTAGAATGTTTCAAAGCTCTGTGATTCTACTGAACCTATGGGGAGACACTATCTCTGCTAAAAATCCTAAACATATTGCATTAATGATTGTACTTTCTTGGAATAAAACTACAAGGGTAAAATATACTGGGGGAGAAGAAACATCAGATAAGCACGAACTCAGATTAACTCCACTTTAGATTTTCCTGGAAGAAAGAAACAAGTCTAAATCTCTACTTTCCCTGGAATATAAAATAGCATTATCCTTCGAAGAACCATTCACAATTTTTAACTCCATAAAGAGGTTATCTTAAAAAATGGCACATTTCTTAAAAACAAAGAGTAAAGGTGAACATGCAGAATTTTCAGCGTATTCCAAACGAATAAAGCTATAGAAGTGTTCTCAAGAAGATAGTTTTGATGATTTTTTAAGATATTCACCGATTAAATCTATCGGACACCGAAAATGACCATGACTACTCTATATAGCCTACATTATATATATATATATATATATATATATATATATATAAAGATTTATTAAACACACAGTGTACATCAGGATACATTTACTGAAAGTTATTATCATCTGCGTAGAATTTTAGAGGATTTCTTCTTGCTGTACAGTCAATTATGTGGAATTGTTCACATTTTTGGTCACATAGCTTGCAGAGGCACTGGTTCGATGCGAGGTGGAACCTTTATCGGTACATATTCTGTAGTGGAATCCATGTGTGGCGGTCCTCTCGAACACGTGTCTCAGGGATAAGTTCAGTTCCTTCCATTCTTCGGTGTTCATCGCTGGGGTCAGGAAGAATCCGCGGTCTATATCCTCTGCTTTTTCAGATCTCTATCTTATGTGTGCTTCGTAGGCTGGTGTATGGCAGGTTATATTTTAACACTGTTTAGCTGATGAAAAAGTCAGTCTTGGTTAGATGGTATATGAGTCGGGAGCTCGTTGACCTTGAAACCCTAAGTACTATATATATATATATATATATATGTCTGTGTGTGTGTGTCTATATGTTGATGCTATAGCGGCCGAAACTTTCTTTAATCGAAACAAAACTTGACGTATGGAAATTAATATAAAAAAATTAAGGTCAAGTTCGATAATCAGCAAAAATTGGACCATTAGGTGTAGGAGTTCACTTGAAATGAAAATTTAAAAATCGCTCTAGAGATCGCATTTTTCTCTATTTTACAACGAAACTCAGTAAATGATATTAGAATATACCGAAAAATTAAACCATCACTCCTAATTGACGGACTTCGTTGATTTTTGGATAACACGTTTCTATTTTAATATATATGGCATAAACCTACTTGATTTTTATAATACCTTTGTATTTGAATATACTGTTTTTTAAATAGTTTCATTGCGAACATAAAAAATGCAGTTTCTGAAGCGGTTTTAATATTTTCGCTTCAGAGGAACACCCACTTCTCTAATGGTCCAATTTAGCTGGTTAATCAAATCGAACTTATTTTTTCTTAATTGATCACTATATGCTGAATGTAGACACAAAAAATTGCGGCCACTAAAGCATTAAAGAATGCATAAACGTACATACATACATATATAAATTGCACGCTTCTGGTGGCAAGGTTCATAGAATATTGTATCTTTAAGTCACTAATTATACGAAAATTCCTTAATAACTATACATATGTTATTAATA
Source organism: Diploptera punctata (assembly GCA_030220185.1). Classification (NCBI taxonomy): domain Eukaryota; kingdom Metazoa; phylum Arthropoda; class Insecta; order Blattodea; family Blaberidae; genus Diploptera; species Diploptera punctata. The sequence goes on from JASPKZ010002830.1 coordinate 42,640, forward strand.
ATTATTACTTAATTCCGAAATAATGTAACTATTGAGGTAGTTCTCATGAAAAATAAGTTTTATTGTTCCTATTTACTAGACAATGAAAATGACAATGACAAAAATGTGTGTGTTATATATATATATATATATATATATATATATATATATATATATATAATAGCCTATATAAAAATTAATGTTACATTGTTTGTTTGTTTGTTTGTGCGTACTTTATGCGCGGCCATACCGTTGATCCGATTGTGATGGGCTTTTTGCAAAATGTTCGAGAGATTCCCGGGATGAACGTAGGCTATAAGAGAGTTGCGATACACAACTCCTTACACCCTTAAAAATCATCCTTTGTAGTGGAAAACGTGAAAAAAGTAGCTCTTTGGACGCTTAAATGATTATGCTGCTTAAAACATAACAAATGCACAAAAAGTAGTGTACACAGAATCGAATATCTCAAAAGTCCGCTACAGTATATGTTTATCGCTTACGGATAACTCACAATAACCATTTTTGTCTTTCATTGGTGCCAAGAAGATCCAGACAAGTACGTAGATTCCTGTGCAAGCATAGCACCACATGGGGGGTATTTTTTACGGATAACTCACAATAACGAATTTTGTCTTTTAGCTAATTTATACCAAGAAGATTGAGATAAGTAGATTCCCGGGAAAAACCGGGTAATCAGCACGGGGAATCTTAAAATAATTACGATAATTATTTTTCATTTTACGTATTCAACGAATCATAAGAAGTACATTAATTTTTGTCTTTCAGCTCATTTATACCAAGAAGATCGGGATGGGTAGATTCCCGGACAACGCCGGGTAAACAGCACGGGGCATCTAAAAATAATTACGATATAAATGTTTCCCTTTACTTATTTAACTAAATATAAAACACATTAATTTTCGTATTTCAGCTCATTTATACAAAGAAGGTCGGGATAAGTAGATTCCCGGGCAACGCCGGGTAATCAGCACGGGGTATCTAAAATATAAATGTATAATTATTTTTCCTTCTACTCATTCAACTAAACATAAAAGCACATTAATTTTCATTTATTTAGGCGTAGCAGCGCACGCCGGATATTAGCTAGTATATATATATATATATATATATATATATGTGTGTGTGTGACAAAGAGAGAAAGAGGGAGAGAGAGAGAGAGAGAGAGAGAGAGAGAGAGAGAGAGAGAGAGAGAGAGAGAGAGAGAGAGATTGAGGAATGAATGATTGAGTGTTTCTGTGTATGTGAATGTACGTAGGCCTATATACATATATGTGCATGTGCGGGTGTGTGTGTATGTATTAACGCTCTGGCGACTGCATTTTTTGCTGAACCAAACTCGGCATATAACAATGGATTAAGAGAAGTAAGGTCAAGTTCATTTACCAACAAAATCGGACCATGAGGAATGAGAGTTAACCTAAAACAACAATTTAAAAACCGATCTAGCATTAGCGAATTTTTATCTTTTACAACGAAACTCGGCATATGCAATTGAAATAAAACGAGAAAGGTAGTCTGCTGATATCAGCGAACGTCGACCATTAGAACTGTAGGTTTACCTCCTAAAAGTCATAATTTAAAACTCGCTCTAGCTTTCTCCATGTTTGTTTTCTAGAAACGAATGTCCCAGGTAACATCTGAGTAAGAAAAGAAATATAGAGTTTGTTAATCAATAAATCGGACCATTGGGAGTGGTGGTTAACCGGAAAGCCTAAGTATTAGTAAAAACATTATTTTTTAACATTCTGCCGAGTGAAATTTTTGTTTTCTAACGATGAAAATTGGTACACACAACTTAATTAACAAAAGAAAGATACAATCCGTAAACTAGCAAAACTGTACCATGGATTCGACATTTATTTGACTTTTTTTTTGTTTATATTTCGGATCCTTTTTTAAAGGTTGATTTTTAATGTTGCTATACATGTTACACTAACTAACTAACTGGAATTATCGAACCGGTTGATTCATAGCTGCGAGGACAGAAGCTCTCCACACATCCCTATCTAGAGCTAATATTTTCCAATCTTCCTCTGTATAATCTACTTTCCTCATATCATGTTTAAAGTTATTATATCTCCTGCTTCTTGGTCTACTTACTGGCCTCTTTCGTTCTGGTTTTTCTGCAAGGAGTCTACATGCCTCTCTTTAATTCCCCATTCGTGCCGCATATCCTACCCATCGCAGCCCACGAGACTTAAACTGTTCTTATTACAACTGGTCTCCCATAAAAATAATGTAATTCACTGTTATTTAGTCTTTACCATTCGCCTGTCTATCACTCTTTGTTAAAGTTTTAAGAATTGTCAAACAGTACCTGATATCTCAGTCGTCCTCAGTAATTTGCAGTGTTGTTTT